>CAUYRT010011253.1:0-13204 GCA_963574885.1 Lepilemur ruficaudatus | reverse complement strand
TCGAGCCAGCTTTTGGGGTAGCCCAGAGTACTTAATTTAAGAAACATGAATTCAAATGTTGTATATACTCATCTCAGCTATGCAAAATTCTAACCTCTAAACTCTCTCCAATACAACACTGTAGTAACTCTCCAAATGCTCTCCAAAGCTCAAGCCTTGGCCTTATGTTTTTGTTTTTTTTTTTTTTTGAGACAGAGTCTCACTCTGTTGCCCGGCTAGAGTGCCGTGGTGTCAGCCTAGCTCACAGCAACCTGAAACTCCTGGGCTCAGGTGATCCTCCTGCCTCAGCCTCCCGAGTAGCTGGGACTACAGGCATGAGCCATCATGCCCAGCTAATTTTTTCTCTATATATTTTTAGTTGGCCAATTAATTTCTTTCTATTTTTAGTAAAGACGGGGTCTCACTCTTGCTCAGGCTGGTTTTGAACTCCTGACCTTGAGTGATCCTCCCACCTCGGCCTCCCAGAGTGCTAGGATTACAGGCGTGAGCCACCGCGCCCAGCCAAGCCTTGGCCTTATTTAGTGTGACCTTTCCCTTCTCCCAGTCAACTGTGCCCTTTTCCCAAAGCACAAATCCTGCCTTTGTTAAGTCCTTATCTTGCTGCTGCTCTCATTAGCAGAATTTTTGGAAAGCCCGTTTGTCAAATTTCTCCTCCATCAAACTTCTGTTAGTTCGCTGACTCACTTGATGAACGTATTACTGCCTTTCAAGTCACTCTGGCTGTCCTCTGCATAGTCAAAGCAAGTTCTCTTTGCGTGGATTAAAAAGCAATCCCAGATAACACTGTCAGAGTTGGCTAAACCAGTTAAGACGGTACAGATGATTTCCAGGTGTCTTAATGTCAATACAATTATTTTACAACAGACCGGTTTACAAGACCAAACCCATCCCTTGAATCACTGATGGGCTGTGTTTCCAGGCAGTCATAGATGTCTCTTGCCCAGGAAACTACTGCTACCTCCTCTTATGTTAAATCATTGACACCTGTTTATCATTTAACTTAGGTGGATAGCTCTGGAGACATATTAGCGTTCCCATCCAAGCTTAGCTCTGCTGCTAGCCAAACAGAGAGCCTTTCTTGACCTGAAACTGGGAGGCACTCCTCCCTCCCAAATAGATTCTTATCAGCTTCCCAAAAGAAAGCAGGTCCCCAACATGTGGGACATGCCTAGAGCAGAGCAGAAACAATGTTTTCTTTATCAGACACACCTGCTGCCAGTCATTCACTGTCTGGGGTTGGCAAGTGTTATTAACAGCATCCAAAACAAATTCTCCGAAACATGGTGGAAAAGTTAGAAATACAACATGAGCATCCAAGAATGAAACTGGAATTAGCTGCAGAAGTTCCCGAAAGCACAAACGGTCAGGAAATGTATTAGCCCATAACTGTAGTTTTCCTTCAATATAATCATACTTCTTCAAGAAAAAAGGTTATATAGCCGGGTGCGGTGGCTCACGCCTGTAATCCTAGCACTCTGGGAGGCCGAGGCGGGAGGATCACTCAAGGTCAGGAGTTCAAAACCAGCCTGAGCAAGAGCGAGACCCCCGTCTCTACTAAAAATAGAAAGCAATTACTTGGCCAATTAAAAATATATAGAAAAAATTAGCTGGGCATGGTGGCGCATGCCTGTATTCCCAGCTACTCGGGAGGCTGAGGCAGAAGGATGCTTGAACCCAGGAGTTCGAGGTTGCTGTGAGCTAGGCTGATGCCATGGCGCTCTAGCCCGGGCAACCGCGTGACATTCTGTCTCAAAAAAAAAAAAAATGCCAAAAACAAGCTAAAACCAGATTCTAGAAATGGTGGTAGTTCTATTTTTTTTTTTTTTTTGAGACAGAGTGTCACTCTGCTGCCCGGGCTACAGTGAGTGCCGTGGCATCAGCTAGCTCACAGCAACCACGAACTCCTGGGCTCAAGCAATCCTTCTGCCTCAGTCTCCCGAGTAGCTGGGACTACAGGCATGCACCACCATGCCCAGCTAATTTTTCTATGTATTTTTAGTTGTCCAGCTAATTTGTTTCTATTTTTAGTAGAGATAGGGTCTCGCTCTTGCTTATGCTGGTCTAGAATTCCTGAGCTCAAACAGTCCACCTGCCTTGGCCTCCCAGAATGCTAGGATTATAGGCGTGAGCCACCACGCCCTGCCAAAAAGAGCACTCCTAATATGGCTTGTAGGAATGAAAGCAGTGAGGAAGATTGTTAATCACACTATTCTGACCAGAATTTCATAAGAACTTTGGTGCTATGGTCCAAGTGTCTAGGGTAGGCATCAGCAAATTTTTCTTTAATGGGCCAGTGTGTGTATCTATGTGAATAAGAAAAGAGAGATTTATTTTAAGGCATTGGCTTACATGGTGGTAGAGTCTGGCAAGTCCAAAATCTGCAGAGTAGGCTGGCAGTCTGGAGAGCCAGGGAAGAATTGCAGTGTTAAGTCTGAAGCCAGTCTGGAGGCAGAATTCCCTCTTCCTCAGGATACCTCAGTCTGTTTTCCCTTAATGCTTTCAAATGATAGGATGACGTCCACCCAGATTACGTAGGGTAAGCTACTTTACTCAAAGTGTACTGATTTAAATGTTAATGTCTCTTAAAAAGCACCTTTAAAGCAACATCCAACCTGGTGTTTAGCCAAATATCTGAGTACTACTGACACATAAAATTAAGTGTTACAAGCCTGGGAAATAGCAAGATCTTGTGTCTACAAAAAAGTCTAAAAATTAGCTGGGTGTGGTGACACAGGCCTATAGTCCCAGGCACTTGGGAGACTGAGGCCAAAGGATTGCTTGAGCCCAGGAATTTGAGGTTGCAGTGAGCTATGATGATGCCACTGCAATCTAGTGCAGGCAATAGATTGAGTCCCTGCCTCAAAAAAAAAAAATTACTAATTCACCTATTGACCTATTGTCAACATTGCTCCCAAATAAAGACTTTAACAAGGTCATACTCCTACCTAACATGACACAACTACCTTGCATACAGCTAAAATTGCACTAACCCTTTCCCCAGAAGAGGATGCAAAATCCTTAGGTGATAATTACTTTCCTTGTTATTCTGTAACTTAAATACTGTAATGTAAATCTAACAACACATAAATACTATGTTATAAAGTCAATATATCTTATATATTTAATAGAGGGTAAGAGAAGAAAGAAATGATATTTTTATACACACACAAACCTATTCATTACAAAAAAGGATAAAATACTTATGACAATTACAGTCTTGATTTCTGTAACTGGCCACATGGTGACAACGAGTATTTATAATTACCTTTCTCTACTAGACATTATGTATTTCCGTTGCCCTCAGCAAGCACTTTAGTGGATTATGATTATTTACCTGGTGGGTTGACCCAAACCTTCATTCCTGAAGGGTCTGGGCCATCCATGTCCTGCCTGAATTGGGTGTTTGTTGTATCTTTCTCTTCACTTAAATCACAGAGCTTGGTAAGATTAAAAGCCACTCTAAGGGATCTCCTGCACTTCATATATATTCTTCTTTACTTCCTTTGTGGAGTAGTAGTCCAATTTCCTCTTAGTAACGAGGATCAATTGCACTAGCCAGCACATTAACCCTTCTTTGCCTGTCGATTCTAAAGCTTGAGTGGTTGCACATTAACCCTTCTTTGCCTGTCGATTCTAAAGCTTGAGTGGTTGAATGTCAGTCTTAACTTCCAGCTCAGTGAAATCACTGGTGTATCTACTGGTAGAAATATTCCTGCTGTTGGAACTAAGACCTGTAGGCCAGCAGAACATAAGATCACGGGGACAGGAAACAAAAACTTTGCTAGTGGGTCAACTAGGGGTCATAGTTGGTGGTACCACTCCATTTCCATCTCTTGATTTCTAGACTTGTAAATCTGTATATGGGAGAAACATCGTCTTATACTGGACACTGATTCAGAGTATATACAGCCTCCTGGAGAACCTTGCCCAGCCCTGCAATAACCCTATATAACCATATAGCTGGTGCTGTAACTGAATTGTAAAATGGATATTCCATAATTTTATTAAGTCATCTGCCTCTGAATGGTAGGGAACGTGGTATGACCAGTGAATTCAATGAGCATGAGCCCATTGCTGTTCTTCCCTTGCTATGAAGTGAGTTCCTTGGTCAGAAGCAATGCTGTATGGAATGCTATCATGGTGGATAAGGCATTTTGTAAGTTTATGGTTGGAAGTTTTGGCAGAAGCATTGCATTCAGGGAAGGCAAATATGTAACCAGAGTAAAGGTCTATTCCAATAAGAGCAAAATGCTTCCCTTTCAATGATGGAGGGAGTTTAGTTTAATCAACTTGCCACCATATAGCTGACAGATCCAACCCAGGGAATAGTGCCATATCAGGGACTCAATTTTGGGCTCTGCTACTGGCAGATTGGGCACTCAGAGGTGGCTGTAGCCTGATGGGCCTTGGTAAATGGAAGTCCATGTTAACCTCCATTCCTGCAACCATGGTCACCTTTTTCACGAGCCACTTGAGGCAATGACAGGGGTAGCTTGGAAGAGCCTGACTGATATCCACATGACGGGTCATCCTACCCCCTTGGTTATTAAAATCCTCCTCTGCCGATCTTCCCCTTTGGGTGGGCATTCACATGGGACATAAATATCTTCACTTTTTTTGAAGGTGTCTCCATATATCTCTTTCCTATGCCTCTTATCACTAATTTCTGAATCATGTTCTTTGCAAGTCCCTGGCCATCCAGCCAATGATTAGGCAAGCCCATGAACTGGTTTATAATTGCATGTCTGATCATTTCTCCTTCCAAGAAAAATAAACAACCAAGTACACTGTTCTAAACTCTAACCACTGGGAGGAATTCTCTTCACTACTGTCCTTCATGGAGGTCCCCAGAAAGTGTCTGTAATGAGGGACATGTCCACTTCTAAGTGATGCCTGCATATCATGAAGAACCATGAGGACCGAGGCCAGGGCCAAGTCTTATCTTCTGTTGTCTGATTGAAGGGAACTTCCCAGGAGCCTACAGGTACAGGCTGGAGAGAGAATTCAGTGTAGCACTGCACACTGCAGTCCTCAACCCCTCAGCTGTGGACTAGTACTGGTCCATGGCCTGTTAGGAACCAGGTCCCATGGCAGGAGGTGAGCAGCGGGTGAGTGAGTAAAGCTTCATTTGTATTTACAGCTGTTTCCCATTACTCATTTCACCACATAAGCTCCACCTCCTGCCAGATTAGCAGCAGCATTAGATTCTCATAGGATTGTGACCCTCCTGTAAACTGCTCATGTGAGGGATCTAGGTGGTGTGCTCCTTATGAGAATCTAATGATCTGAGGTGGAGCTAAGGTAGTGATGCTAGCACTGGGGAGCGATTGAAAATATAGATTATCATTAGCAGAGAGGTTTGACTATGCAATAAATGTAATGCACTTGAATCATCCCGAAACCATCTCCCTTCCCACCCTAGTCCATGGAAAAATTGTCTTCCATGAAACTGGTCCCTGGTGCCAAAAAGGCTGGGGACCACTGGTGTAGCAGGAGTGGGGACCATGGGCAGTTGAGCCACTTCTTCATGTAACTTAGCCATGTCTTCAGGGCTTGTTCTGGCCCAGTTTTGTATATATCACTTCTATTTAATGATGGAATGCTGCTGTGCATGCCTAACTTTATGGCTCTGTGAATCAGATAATACCCAGTTCATGATGGGGCAGGTTAGGTCACATGGTTACTAGGTCTCATGGTTAAGCCCTTCATCTCTACTAATGTCTAGTAGCAGGTCAAAAGCTATTTCTCAAAACAGTAGTTACCTACAGGGAATGGAAGATCTTTGTTCTAAAATCCTAAGAGCCTGAGCTATGATTCATTTATATCGGCCTGCAAAAAGCTCCAAACAACATTACTATGTGTCACTGATACTTTAAGCACCATTGTAGCTACTGAATTATATGACCCAAGAGACAGAATTTTGTGCAGCAGCCTGGATCTGTTATAGAGCCTTTTCTAATTCTGGGATCCACTCAAAACTAGCACATTTTCAAGTTATCACTGCAGAACTTGAGCTGGAAATTGAATCCTTGAACTAATTTTTCCCCCTGCTTTGTCCAGTGAAATTAGGAACAACTAGGAAATCTTGTATTTGTTAGTTTTACAAAAATGTTTGAAAGTATCATATACTTGTTCACCCAGAACCTTGCCTCTTGTAAGTATTTGATTTGGCTTATCCAATGGTAATATTTTGTATATTTCAATTGTTATATCATACTATGGACTCTCCATCCATATTGTCTTGACTATTGGAGATAATTAATGCCTTTAAATATAGTCAGATTAGAGAATCAATTCCAGAAACCTCAGAACTAGTTCAGAAAATACATTTTTAATATTTTTTTCCTCTAGAACTACTTCTGATACCAAAATCTGTTAGTCATGTTTCTTCAGAGAAACAAAGAGAATTATCAGGATAAATATATTAGGTCTCAATGTCTCTTCTCTCTCCCTCTCTTTCTCTGAATTGACTCATGATTCTGGAGGCTAGCAAGTCCAAAAATCTGCAATCTTAAGGGTGGGAAGAGACTCAGGGAAGAGTTAATGTCGCAGCTCTCAACCCACAGAAATCTGGAGACAGAATTTCGTTTTCTATATCTTTGATCTTCTTTCACCTACATATCTCAATTGAATAGAAGAGGTCCACCCACATTAAAGAGGGTAATCTGCTTTATTCAAAGTCTTCTTATTTAAATGTCATTCCTATCTAAAAACATACCATCATAGCAACATGCCGCTTGGTGTTTGACCAAATATCTAGGTACCATGACCTAGCCAACTTGATACATAAAGTTACCATCACAGTCAGATTGCAAATATTTGTGGCTTTGTGAGCCATATGGTTTATGTTACAAGTACTCAACTGTGCAGTTGTAGTCATAGACAATATGTAAACAAATGGGAATGGCTGTGTTCCAAGAACACTGTATTTATAGACACTGAAATTTGAACCTCATGTAATTTTCACATGTTACAAAATAAACTTTTGATTACCCAACCCCCACCACCCACCATATAAAAAATATACAGGCAGCTAACATGATGGCACACCTGTAAACCCATCTACTCAGGAGGCTGTGGCAGGAGGATTGCTTGAGATTGTAGTAAGCTATGACTGGGCCTGTGAATAGCCAGTGCACTCCAGCCTGAGCAACATAGCAAGACCCTGTATCTAAAAAAAAAAAAAAAAAAACATATGTACAGGCAGCAGGTGAGATTTGGAATAGTTTGTTGACTGTCAAGGGATCTCTTGCCCAAAACGTGGGCACAGTGAGAGTATGTGCAAAGACCATAGGTGAAAAGGTTTTTATTTTGTTGTATGTGTTTCAGTTTGTACAGTTTCAAGAGCAGGTACTTTCTTTTCCTGTTTAGCTTCTTCCTGAACCTGTCCTGGGATTTTCCAAGAAGTCTGCTATTAAGACAGTCTTCTTCCTGCTGCCCACCAGATTGGGGGGGAGGGGTTACAGCAAAGATTTCTCTTTCCTGGTCAGGCTGCCCCTTGCTTGCTTTCTTGTGGGACAGATTATGCATGTAGGTAAAAGTCTAGAACCTGTCAGCTGCTCTTCTTACCCAGTGCTTTGAACACGGAGGCCTGTTGAGACAGTTCTCAAGTTCCAGTGTTCAGTGTGCATGTCCTGTTTTGTGCTTTCACTTATCTTTCTGCTTTGGCTTTAGGTTCATATATTTGCATTTACATAAACTCTTTGTGAAATAAAAAATTATAATGAAATAAGGCATCATAGGGTAGTGATTAACAGTGAGTTCACTGGAATCAGAATGCTGGGTTTGAATCTCAGTTCAACCACTTGAGAACTGTGTGATTTTTCTTTTTATTAGACAAGCATGAAAATGAGGTTTGTTGAGGACAGAAATTTAGGATTATAGCGCAAGAGCAAGATATACATTTACAGAGCGTGATACATAGATAATGATGACTAGACCCGTTTTCACAGCAAAGGGAGAGCAAAAGGAAGGGGCAAAAAGAGGGGTTGGCTATGGTCTGCATCTCGTTTTATAGTGCCTGGATAGGGACCTTCCTCATGGTTCAGAGGTTACCATGGAACCACTTTGATTGGATAGTTGGGAGTCACATGACCTGAGCCTTAAGTACACATGTGGGTTTTAGGTCACTTTCTGGACTTTATGGTACCCATGCTGCTTGCCTTGTGGGCTAGAGAGTCTTTTGTATTCTTTTGTAGCTGGCATGCCAAGTTCTGATTGGTAGATTCATATGGTATTCCCTCCTCCCCCAGGTATGGAGAATTAGGGTGAGGCAGACCAGGATGGTGGCAACAACACCCACTTTCATCCCTAGGAGGCCTGGAATCCCTCACTATCTACCTAACATTCCCCACTCTGTATTCTAGAGGCCAAATCATTGAGTAGGGACGTTGACTCATCTGGCTGCTTTGTGCTGAGTAGGGGGTGATGATCCCTGTTAGGGTGGCTTCTTGTAGGTTCTCTGGGGCCTCTCTAGGGCACTTCAGTATATGTTTGTTTGTTTTTTTAATTTTTTTTCTTTTTCTTTTTCTTTTACTTTCTCTTTTTTTTTTTTTTTTTTTTTTTGAGACAGAGTCTCACTCTGCTGCCCAGGCTAGAGTGCCCTGGCGTCAGCCTAGCTCACAGCAACCTCAAACTCTTGGGCTCAAGCAATCCTCCTGCCTCAGCCTCCTGAGTAGCTGGGACTATAGGCATGTGCCACCATGCCCGGCTAATTTTTTTCTATATATATTTTTAGTTGGCCAATTAATTTCTTTCTATTTTTAGTAGAGATGGGGGTCTCGCTCTTGCTCAGGCTGGTTTCGAACTCCTGATCTTGAGGAGTTGAAATAAATTTAGTTAGAAAATTTATAAGGATCAGTTCCAATAGGAGAATTCCCAGGATGTGAAGTGATGTGGTGATCGAGGGACTTACTAAGGACATACATCAAGGCCTAGAGGTCTTGTCTCATGTCTGGAGATTGGAAATAGACTCTAGGATGGCATCAATGTTGTCCTGAACTATCCTGACTGGTTAACAGAGAAGCAGCACTGTTCTTTTACGAATAAGAAGGTGCCCCCTTCTGCTGGGGTTAGAATATCAAGGGCCCACTTATTTTGTAAGGTGACCCCTGACAGTGAATCTAACTATTCCTGTTAAGAGGGCAAATGCACGGCTAGTTTTCACTAGGGCTTGTGTGTGCTACCTCCACAGCCAAAGACTGCCACGGGCCCGGGGATGTGCCTCCTGTTGCTACTCCAGCACTGGTTGCTGTTCCTATAAAGGCAAAAAGTAGCAGTGTGGTTTGCCAGGGAAAAAGGTGTCTTGCCCATGGATAAACAGTTTGTGCTACTTATCTGAACAAGCCACAGCAAGAGGAGTTCCCAAGCAGGCACTGGTGATTCTCCAAGGGAGTACACTAGTATTTGCCTCTGATGTTGGAGTCCTTTTGTCCATGGGGGTCAGATCTGTTTCATTTTGGTCTTTTCATGGCTTCATCCAAGAATGAGGGATCCCAGTAGCTATGCCTGGGACCTCAATAGCAGTTGGAATAGCAAGTAAGACTGGATAAGGACTTTCTATACCAGGGTTAGCTGAGATGTGGGTGACCCATCCTTCTACTTGTTTGATGAGCACTAAGTTCCCTGGCTGACAGAAAGGACTAGGGTAATATGAGTCTCTAGGCAGTAGCTTGTGTTCTTAAAATGTCTGCAAGAACCAAGCTACTTGAAGGGCTTGTTGGTGTCCACCTGTTTCCTGTGAAGCCAAGGCAGGACTGTTGTCACTCTGCAAGGACTTGGGGAGGCCAAAGCAAGATCTGATGTCCTCCAGAAGTCTTCAAGAAACTTCAGTGGCCTTTTCAGTCCTGCAAGGAAAAGCTTTAACTCAATGAGTAAAAGTGTCAATAAACACTAATAAGTACTTGAATCCTCTATAGGGAGGCATTTCAGTGAGATCTATCTGCAAGTTCTCACTGAGGTATGTCCCCTTTCATTGTGTTGGGGAGGCAAGTTTTGCCCTCAAAGCCCCTCAAGGATTATTGATTTGGCAGATAGTACAGAGTGAGGTAATTTATAAGAGTCCCATGAGGCTAGGTTCCTCCTGAGGATAGAAAGAAATCCACGCTTGCAGTTTAGAATGTAAGTCGTGTCCTAGCAGGTTGACAGGACAAGATCACTTCCTCACACAAAGCAAAGAGTGAGTAAAGAATTGTTTGGTAGGGACCGTGCAGGTGGCAGGTAGGCCAGTTAATTTTCTTTTGATTCTGGAGCTGCCTGAGACTCAAGCTCAGAAGTTCTGTTACAGAAAACAGAATTAGTGACAGCCACCATGTTGTCCAGGGAGGTAGTAGGGTCCTGGATAAGCTCCTGGAGATTTTTCCTAATATCTGGTGCTTCTTGGGTCAAGAATTTGTCTTCTAATATCACCCATCCCTCATAGGAGTTAAGGCTGAGAATAGTATGTCTCTCAATTGCCTCCCCCAGCCAATCCAGGATGGCTATGGGGTTTTCCTCAGGCCACTGGGCGAGGGCAGTGACTTTGGAATAGTTGACCACCTTTTTCTTGGTGGCTTTGAGGCCAGTCTTGACACATACTAGAAAATGTTCTCTCTCCCTCTTCTCTTCTGAGGATTTATTATCCCACCCTGGGTTAGTTATGGGCACCACTGTTTTATCCACTGGATATCTAGGATCTGAAAGATGTAATCTAGTGGCAAACTTTTGTGTCTCCATTAACACTCTGGATTTCTCAAAATCATTTTAAGTCTGGCTTAGAATACATGGACATCTTTCCAAGCCAAGTCACAGGCTAGACACAAATGCTTGAATGTCTGTACATACTTATCAGGGTGATTGATGTAGCTTCCCAGATCCTGCTTTATTTGTTTTAACTCCATTAAAGGGTTTATGGACCAGGATTGGTCTGAACTCCCCTGCTGTTTCCACCAAGGGCAACAGTGGAGTAGCATTTCCTCCTGTTGGAGGTAGAGATAGCATCACCTTCCCTTTGTAGGGCCCCCTTTAGGGCTCCCTGGGTATGGGGGAAGGTCAGAACAAGTGGGAGGCTGAGAAGGACCTCTCAATACCATAGTCTTACTTGGCTATGTATACACCTTGCACCACTAAAGACTCTTGGATTCCCCCCTAAATAAAAGAAAGCTTATATATACAGTATTCTGGCCCATTCTCCCTCCCTCTTGCAAAGGAGGTCCAATTGTAACATGGTAGGTGACTTAAAGTCCCATGTGGTGACCACTGTTCTCTGCTCTCCAGCTTGCACTGTGGTCAGGTGGTTGTGTATAATAAGAAAAAGTGTTAGAGTGTCTGGATCACACTTGTCCCAGTTTTAGAGAATGAGCCCCAAAGGGGTGTTAGGAGGGAAAGTAAGGGGAGGGGAAAATAAAAAAAGGAGAGACTTTGCCAGCAGGGATCAGTTAGAGCTGGGTTTCCTCAAATAACAACCCCGGACAATGTGGCCGAGGATCAAGCAGGGGGAAGGGGAATAACTGGGGTCAGTCAGAGCTGGGTTTCCCCAGGTAACAACCTGGACCACATGGCCAATGGGCAAAGGAGAAAGGGGAGAGGCTATACCCACTGTTAGAGCTGAGCATCCCCAGGTAACAGCCAGGGCCACGCAGCTAAAATATAGGTCCAGATGTCTCTTTTCTGATTCACAGGAAGAGGAGCTATGCATGACCCCTTCAACCTAGGAACCTCTCATTGTTAAGTACCAGAACAAGGATATATGTTGGTGAACCAACCGGGTTTGTTTGTAAAAGCACCAGTGCTTAAGTGGTCAGCCACAATAAGGAAGGCGCTTCATGGGACAGAGTGAAAGAAGCAGCTTGGAGGTGACGGAGAAAGGCTGATAAAACCAGTGGTGTAGGTATTTAACTGTGCCCACCTGGGAGAGACATGGTGGGGATAGATGTAGAAGAGATGACTCAAGGTAACCCAGATCTCATCATGTACAGGCATATCCATGGGCTATATAAACTATCGGCTCCTAAAGTGATCCTAACAAAGTAGGCCTTGACTGAGTCCCACTTTGTTTATTACAGGGCATACAAGTTTGCTCTGAGTGAGTGAACAAGGAAATGCTGATAAAACCAGGGGTGGAAATATCATTAGCCTTAACACAGGAAAGGGACTTTTCTTTCCCATCAGATCCATTGTCAAAACCAGTGCAAAGCCCATAAATGCAAAAGTTACAACACAGACTGGCATGGTCACAGACTGTATAAACCCTCAGGTCCTAAATGGTACTAGTCCCGTCTTGCTTATTGCCAGGCATACAGGTTCACTCCAAGCGACTGAGCCGGGCACTAGATAGCTTAGTGCAGACAAAACCAGGGAAGGAAAAACTTTTTTAGCCTTGACATAGGAAGGGGCTGCAACACCTCATGATATCGAAAAGTACATTTTAAAAACCAATGCAAAGCCCAGAAACACAAAAGTGATAGTGCAAAGCCCTTTTCCCCAAAGAGGAACAAAATGAAAGACTTCTCCGCTACCATGAGGGACACATCCCCAAACTCCTTATTAAACAGCTGAGTTTAGCCAAGAGTTCAATCATGCAGTGAAATGGTGAGGGTAGAAAAAGAAAAGTGAGCACCAGTGCCCCTTCCAGTGCTGGCTTCAAGGCAGGAAGAACCAAAAGCAAGAGTGTTATGGAGAAAGGCGAGCTGGTTCGCCTACACAGAAACATCAAACTCGCAGAAATGGTGAGGGTGGAAAATTGAAAGCAAGGGTAGGAAGAACCAAAGTGAGAGCGTAACCACGGAGAAAGGTTTGCCTAGGTAGAAACATGTGAGTCACACAAATGGCGGGGGTGGAAAAGCAAGAGCAAAGGACAGGAAGATGCAGAGCAAGCCTTGCCTAGAGAGAAACATCCAAGCCACAGAAATGACCAGGGTGGAAAAGGGAAAGCAAGGACAGAAAAACTCAAAGTGAGAGCATAACCATGGAGAAAGAGCTGGCTTGCCCAGAGAGAAACATCTGAGTTACAGAAATGGCAAGGGTGGAAAAGTGAAAGCAATGGCAGGAAATCCCAAAACAAGAGCATTATGGAGACAGGCTTGTGTAGGGAGAAATATCTGAGTCACAGAAATGGTGGGGATGGAAAAGCAAGAACAAAGGGCAGGAAGGGGCAGAGCAAGGCTTGCCTAGAGAGAAACATCTGAGTCATGGCACCAAATATGTCAGGGTTTAGTCTGAAAATGTT
>CAUYRT010011252.1:0-18537 GCA_963574885.1 Lepilemur ruficaudatus | reverse complement strand
TAATTGGCCAACTAAAAATATATACAAAAAATTATCCTGGCATGTAGTCCCAGCTACTTGGGAGGCTGAGGCAGAAGGATTGCTTGAGCCTAGGAGTTTGAGGTTGCTGTGAGCTAGGCTGATGCCACGGCACTCTAGCCCAGGCAACAGAGTGAGACTCTTTCTGAAAATAAAATAAAATAAAATAAAATAAAATAAAATAAAATAAAATAAAATAAAATAAAATAAAATAAAATAAAGGAATGAAGAGAGCCTACAAGAAATGTGGTATTATTAAAGAGGCCAAACATAATAATCATGAGCATCCATAAGAGCAAAGAAGAAAATACACAAGGGTTGGAAAATCTATTTGAAGGAATAATTGAGGAAAATTTCCCTGGCCTTGCTAGAAATCTAGATATCCAGATACAAGAAGCCCAAAGGACTCCTGAGAGATTCATCACAAAGATGCAATTACCACAGCACATAGTCTTTAGGCTAGCCAAAGTAAACACAAAAGAGGCACTCCTACAAGCAGTAATGTGAAATAATCAGGTAACTTATGAAGGAAAACTTATCACACTAACTTCAGACTTTGCAACAGAGACCTTACAAGCCAGAAGGGATTGGGGCTCCATTCTCAGGCTTCCCAAACAGAATAAATGGCCAGCCTAGAATTTTGTATCCTGCTAAACTAAGTTTCTTATATGAGGGAGAAATAAAGACCTTCTCAGACAAGCAAACACTGACAGAATTTATCAAGACCAGACATGTCCTGCAAGAAATACTCAGAACTGCATTATACGTGGATCAACACAATGGACACCCACCAGTGTAAAATCACCCAAAAGATAATTGTCAGAGCCCAGATACCACAATGGCTCCAGAGGTAAAATAGGGCAATAAATTTTTACTCAACAAGAAGAACAGAAATCTACCCCACTTACTAACTCTTTTAATAAATTTGAATGGCTTGAACTCCCCACTCAAGAGACATAGGCTGGCTGAATGGATAAAAAAATACAAGCCAAGTATTTGCTGTCTCCATTAAACACATCTGACCCACAAGGACTCATTCAGACTCAAGGTGAAGGAATGGAAAACAATATTCCATGTAAATGGGAAGCAAAAGAAAGCTGGTTTAGCCACTCTCATATCAGATAACATAGACTTCATGTTAACAAAATTAAGAAAGACAAATATGGTCTTTACATAATGGCAAAAGGAACAAATTCAACAAGAAGACATGACAACTCTAAATATTTACACACCTAACACAGGAGCACTCAGATTCCTAAAGCAAATCCTACTTGTTTTACACACATCACCATTATAGTATTAGTGTATTTTGAATTTGACAGTGTAATTACTTTTACTAGTGAGTTTTATATTTTTAAGTACTTTTGTATGATTCATTAGCATCTTTTCCTTTTAGTTTGAATAATTCTCTTTAGCACCTTCTTGTAAGACAGGTCTGTTGATGATGAAGTTCCTAGCTTTTGATTATCTAGGAAAGTTTCTTTTTTATTTCTGAAGGACAGCTTTTCTGGATAAAGTATTCATGAATGGCAGGGCTTTTTTTTTTTTTACCTTCAGCACTTCGAATACATTAATATCATCCCACTCTTTTCTGGCCTTTAAGATTTCATTGAGAAGTCTATTAATGGGCATTTTGGAATTCCCTTATATGTTATTTGCTCTTTCCTCTTGGTGCTTTCAGGATCCTCTCTTCATCTTTGATATTTAACAGTTTGATTATAATATTTTGAATAGTCTTATTTGGATTGAATCTGATTGGTAAATGTTGACCTTCCTGTACTTGTATATCATATCTTTCTCCAGCTGTCTGCTATTATTTCTTTAATAGACTTTCTATACCTTATATTTCTCTACTCCCCCTTGAATGCCAATGAGAGATCACTTTGCTCTTTTAATGCTATACCATAAATTCTGTAAGCTTTCCTAATTTTTTCTCATTCTTTTTAAATCACCTATATTTGACTTCACAGATTTTTTTCTGCTTGATCAATTCTAGTGCTGATCTATTACAGTTTTTTTTTTTTTAACATTAATTGTGTCTTTCAGCTCCAGGATTTCCATTTGATTTTTTATTATTATTTCAATCTCTGTCAAATTTCTCATTCTGTTCACTTATTGTTTTCCTCATTTTATTTAATTGTTTCTCTAACTTCCTTAAAACAGCTCTTTTGACTTCTTTTTCAGGCAGTTCATATATTTTCATCTCTTTTGGGTCAATCACTGGTACCTTACTTTGTCTGTTTGTTTATATCATTTTTCCCTAATTGTTCTTAATCCTTGTGACCATGTATCGATGTTTGTACATTGAAGAAAGTACTTATTTTAGTCTTTGCAGCCTGGTTTTCTCTGAGAACATCCTGCAACATTAAGTCTGTCCAGAAATTCTAAGCAGGTTATCTGTTGTGGTCTCTAAGCCCCTGACTGCTTTAGCCATGATAGCACCTGCAAATATCGTAAGCTCAGGACCATATTTGCTGGTGCTACCCTAGGCTAGAATCTCTTGGCTGCCAAGGCTGGCACAGCACTGGACTGCCAACTCCTCCCTGCTGAGGCTTGCCTATCTCCATGGGTGACTTGGAGCCCAAGACTGCTATAGTCAGATGGCAGAGCTGTGAGTTAGAATTCAAGTCCATCTTGTAGGGACTATGGGTTCCCATCTGGTGCCATGGTGGGTCTAGGTGTTCAGGCCATGGCTTCTGGCCTGGACTCAGGAGTCATGAAAGTCCTCCTTGTGATGGATTTTACTGTTTCAGACATGTTATTATGTTCAATGGAAGGGTCCTAGGCTTACATCCTTTCATTTCCCCCAAATGGACAGTGTCTCTCTTGATACTGTACTGCCTGGGGTTGGACTAGAGGTGATGCAGGTAACATAAAATTGTCTTTTCTGCTCTATCCAATGTGTCTTTTCTTATTTTTAACTATAACCAGGTTCAGTAATCTCTCACCTGGTTTTCTTAGCTCTTGTGAAAGTGTTATTGTGGGTACATGTTTATTAAACTTGAAATTTCAGTGGGGGATAATTGCTGGGGAGTACTGCTCTGCTGTGCTCTGCACTCTCTCCAGAAATACCTATTTTTTAAATCTTTCTAAGTTGTCAAATAATTGTGCATAGAATTGACCAAAACATTTTAAAATTCTCCACATCTGTGTTTTGAGCATAATATTTTAAGATTCTCATGTTAATTTTGAGCATTTTAAATATTTTCCCTTTCTAAAAAATTTCTCGAAGAGTACAAATCCTTAGATCCTTTCCCCATCATGATACCATATCTAGGATGTATGTACCACTCATGCCATTTTTCTGCTTTCCAAGTCACTGATTTCTTTCATTATCAATACAGTTCTTTTTTATTTTTAAATGCTTTTTTTCATATTTTTTGAACTTTATTCTGATATAAGTATGATAATCTCATGCTATTATTGTTTTGCACTTTCTTAATTTGTTTTTGCAAATCTTTGACCTCTTTGTTTTATCTATATCTTATACATGCATGCTGGATTAGGCAAGGGTTTGTTCTTGTATCCATAAATAAGATCAATGTTATCAGATCCTTTCCTCTACTAGTAAGCTTGTAATGTAGGGTTCCTGGTATTTTCTCAAGGAAACTGTGGAAAGGAATGCAAAGGTTAGCGGGCACAATAAGCAATTTCCATTCAGGATAACTTCAACCTAATCTACAGGAATCTCTGCCCTAAGGGAATATTACCACCCTGGGGTAATATGGTAATATTTTTATTACCGAAAACTTTGGTAGGAGCTTAGAGTGGCTCATAATGAAACCATGTAGCTCACATGTCCTATGTTTAATGATTTTGCAGTTTTTATCTATGTTCCTTAAACAAAAATACGGTTGATCTTTCCCTTTTCCTCATCTATGTAGATTTCCCTACAGGAAGAATAAGATTTTAGCATGGAATGATTAAAAATATGTTTTCAAGCCATTGTTCCTCCAGAACTGCCCTCCATGGTGTTTTGAGTGCACACAGGGTCACTATTGGGATACTTTCCTCTTCCGCTGTGGTCTGCTAATACCCCAGTCTTCATGGGTCAAAGAAAAAGAATGTTGTTTGGCCCATTCAGTGTGTTGTTCTCCCAGTTGCAGAAAACTACATTTTGACACAAGGTAGAAATTTTCCCTTTGCATCCTTTCTTGGTATATTAATAAGTTCATCAATGGTGGCAAATATTCTCAGAGTCTATTGGGGGTTTTGGCTGCTTACTATTTAAGTAGAACATTTTCTTAATTTAAAACTTTGTTGTTGTTGTTGTTGTTTAGGTAGATTCATGAAAAGAACCCAATTTTGAAACCAAACTTTTATTTCTTTTTCCAACAATTGCTCCTATCACCCTTAAAATGCTAAATTTCCCCATCTCTGGAGCTCACCTCTCCTTCCAGGTACAGCCTCATTTCTCACATCACTCTAAATTCAGACTTATTGAAAAGTTTGTTTTTCATTGTCTGACAATTCAGCACAACTATATTAATCTTCTCCCATCAAAGTTATTAGCAGGAACTAAAATTTAAAAAAAACACATGTCAGTCTTTATCATGATGAATTGCACCACCACTTTTGATGTTGTTGTGCCCATTTACTTCCTGAAACTTGCTTTCTTTGGCTTCCATAAAGTTGCATTCTTTCTGTGTCTTTCTACCTCTGTGATTGTTCCTTCTCAGGTAAAATAGAATGTATTTCAAGCTTGTTTTCAAACAAGGAGAAGTACAGGGTTTTATCTATGATGGGGGATTTAAATGATTGCAATATGGAAGGATACTTATACTTAGAATATAAAGGCTTGCTTATGTACTGATTAATTTTGTGACCTGAAGTGAGTTTCTTTCCTTCTCTGAACTGAATTTCTTCAATAAAATGCAGGAAGTTTAGCATGGTTATCTCTAAAGGTTGATAAAGCTTTTCCGGGGCTTCTGCGGGTAAGAAAAGACCTCTGACATTATGTTCATTATGTACTTCTGACCTCTGTTAAGTCCCTGGGGACTTTGACATTGTCCCCCACTGAGCAGGGGTGAGGAAGTTGGCATTTACTGATAAGGTAAGAAAGGGCAGTGCCTTTTATAACTTCGGCTCCACTCATGGCACACCCACCCAAAGAAGATATAAAGGAAGAGATCAACTCAGCTGTAGGCCTAGTTTTTTTGGGTAAAATGAAGTCCACCATCTTCTTTGCCTTTTCTCTGTTCCTGATCCTTCAGAAGCAAGCAGCTGTGCTGGGATTCAGTGGTGAGTGGAGAGGGTGGGCCTGGGGTAAAGCTACTCAGAGAGAACGGCTTTTAATGGTAGTCACGGTGCAAGGAGTAACCTGTTCAGGCTGAGAGTCTTCTCCTTGATGGGAATCGATTCTGCTCTACCCAAAGCCTTCTGGAAACATCAGTAATTGTTGGGGAAATGTGGGAGGTAAGAGTTGGAAGGGAACTTTGGAGATAATGGAATGCATACATTCTTATTATCCATTACCAGGTGGATCCCAAGGCCAATTACCTGTTACAACAAAAACTCATCTACATACAGTAAAAGGCCACCACTCTCATGGACCAAAAGACACCCAACAAGCTGGATCCAAAGACAGTTTTCATATCCAAATTGAAGAGCAGGTAGATGACAATGATCATAATCAGAAACAAAAACATAATCCAATTAATCCGTATGCACCATATGAAATGAATATATTAGGAAAATATCTACATAGAATACAAGGACCACTCAATTCTGAAAAAGAAGCCAAACATCAGGATGAATCAGAAGATCGTCTTCTCAGGCTAATGGTACACCATACAGATTATGAGAATGATAATGAGTTACAAAATCCTGATGAACATCGTGAGAATGACCTATATGTAATGAGAATGCTAGACCAACATCCAAATATAATAGAATGGTCATGGGGTCATGTAGCAAGGAAAGAACAAACCCCACTCGATCAATATAGGCCACGACACAAACACCAAGGCCTTTTTACAATCAAAAGCACACAGCCAGTATATGACCAAGAAGAAGATGAGATTCAAAATTTTAATCAAGAAGACGTTTCTGCAAATGAAAAGTCAGAGAAACATGATAGACGTCCAGGACAAGCCCCACTCCATTATGCCCCTGTAACCGTGCCCCAAAATGCATTCCAAGTCATTATTCCTGTCCAAAATGGGCTCCTAGTATATGATGAGGATCAAAACGAGTCAGAATATCCTAATCAAGATCAAGGGCACGGTCAAAATCAATATGAAATGCCAGACCAACATCTAAGACTACTTGATCATGGAGAACGGTACAGGATGCAAGATGAATACCAACCCAGCTTTGTTACCCAAAAAGCACAGCCAGAAGATTACGAGGATCAAAAGCAGACACGAGATCCTTATCAAGATCTGGAGAATGGTCAAAGTGAATATGAAATTCCAGACCAATATCTAACTATAGAACAAAGACTATTTGAACATGGAGAACAAGGCAGACAGCAAGATGAATACCAAAACAATTTTCCTATCCAAACTGAACAGCCAGTAGATGACTACTATCAAAACCAGATACAAATTCTTAATCCAGAACAATGGTATGATCAAAATGCAAATGGACTGTTTGGCCAGTATCTAAGAGGAAAATACCTAGTTTACCACGAACAAAAAGGAAAATACCAAAAGGAATTCCTCGAGAGGTATAAAATGGCACTTATAGAGAAAACAGATGACAATGATGATAACAATGATCATAACCAAGATCCTAATGAAGATCCTAACCAAGATCAAGGGTATGATCATAATGAAATTCCATGGCAATATTCAAACATAGTAATAGTACCAATCTATCATGGACAACAAGACAGACATCAAGGTGCATCTCAAGACAGTTATGTTCCCCAAAGTGAACAGCAAAATATTGATAATTACCCTAAACGTCCGCTAAGTCATAATCAAGATGAAGGATATCACCAACATCCACTGAGAAAGATATTCCAATATCTACATAGACCTGTCATTTGTTAACCACTTGAACAGCAGGACCAATATCAAGGTAAGTTTCTTATCCAATAGGAGAAATACCTTCCCAAATGTTTAGAACTGGTACATGGGGACTCCTCAAGAACATTTTGAGATTGATAACCCTGTCCACACCAATAGAAGTTCTGTATTACATGCTGTGGGAAAAGGAGCACCATTCCCTGGTGAGGAGAGCACCTGGTAGCAGCAGGGGTGGATGCCTGGTTTATCACTGGATTCTAGAATTCTTATGTTTAGTTGAGTATTTGTCAATGGTTTTTTTGCACATGCCTACCAGTTAAAAAATTTTTTGAACATGCACTGAATCTATAATCTATATACATATTTATAAGTTTATGATAGGCTCCTATCAATTCTTATACCTTAGATTGTCAGTAAACCTTAATTTCTTACACTACTATAAAATATTATAGTAGTTAATATTTTCTTTCTGCACACCAATGAATGTTCTTGCATCCCTGTTAGAGTTCTTTTATTCTCCTTTAGACACCACAAGCCGAAGGATTAGCTGTCCTTTCTCTCAGAATACAGGAAAGAGATGAGGAGAAAGAAAAATCTCTGTTCATGGTGTGGGAGAGGAGATGGAAAGGGAGGCACAAGAGATGGGGAGGAACCTCAGGTGCCCGCTGGATGTTTGCAATGTCAGTAGAGGAAAACTTAAGCCCACCAAGGGGAAATGATGTTTCCTTGTCCCTTTTGCCGTAAGTAACACTGCACCTGAAGAGAGGCTACGCAGCAGAAATAATGGCTCCAGCTCACAACTAGAGGCCTGGCATCCTAATGTGCAGGGGCTGGTGCTGTTTGAACTAAAGAGGGCAGGGATCCCACCTCCCTTCCCCACTCCTCACTCTTCACTACCCTCACATCACTGATTGTCCTCTCTCCCTAGGTGTCACCTGACCTCGGTGAAGTCTGTGAAGTCTCTAAGATGCAGACTCCTATGTGGTTCCAGATCCTTGGTCCATGGATGACCCCACTAGCCCATGCTTTCTTGTTCTTGGGGTTTCTAAACGTGGAGCTCCTTTAAACACTTGCTTGCCAATAAAGAGATCACTTTCTGCTTCATTTGCTTTTGGCTCCTGTGATCTCTGGATTCCTAGAAGTCAAGGGGTTGAGGGCATTTCTAAAATAGATGGTTCCAGAAAAAAAAAAGAAGGAGATATTCTCAAAGCATTAGGGAGAATAGTAGTGAAAGCCACATTTCCAGATCTCTAGCTAGAAACCCAATATTAACAACAGAGTGCTGGCCAAAGGAAAAGAAATCATTTTATTAAAAAGATGCCTGCACTCATGTGTTTAATCACAGTGTTATTCACAACAGCAAAGATATGAAACCAATCTAAGCATTCATTAATAGATCTTTGGATAAAGAAAATGTGGCATATATACCATGGAATATTACTCAGCCATAAAAAAAGAATAAAATCATATCCTTTGTCCAACATGGATGGAACTGGAGGCCATTATATAAAGTAAAATAACTCAGAAACAGAAAGTCAAACACTGCATGTTCTTACTTACAAGTAGGAGCTAAATAACGAGTACACGTTGACACAAAGAGTATAATAACAGACACTGAAGACTCAGAAGGGTGGGAGAGCGGGAGAATGGGTGAGAGGGATGAGGTGAGAAATTGCCTAATGGGTACCATGTACACTAACTGGGTGGGGATTACACAGAAAGCCCAGACTTCATCACTATGCAATATATCCACATAATAAATCTGCACATGTATCCCACAAATCAACTTTAAAAAACAAACAAACAAGGTGCTGGAACTCTGCCTGTCACACATCTACCACCTGAAGCCAACCCTAAAGTCCTTCAAGACCCTTTTAATAATGGGACTCCAAAAGCTAAAACCTCCCAGAAAGTTGATATTGTAACAGGCTCTGGGAAAGTGCCTGATCTACTGGTGCCATCAATTCCACAAGTCCACAGCAGCACATCCTGTCCCTTGGTTTAAGCACTGTGCTCCTCCTACTGCATGCAATTGTACAAAGGGTAATTTATCAAGTCTCCACCAATTCAGCAAAAGTGAGTAGGTTAGACAGTGTCATCTGTGGATAAACAGTCCAGAGGATCAGCTAAAAGAGTTTTTTGGGGGATAACAGATCTTAAAAATGGAAACCCTGCTGCTTATACTGCCTTCCTTCCACTATCCTAAGGAAGCTTTCAGGAAAGGCCAATCCTCCATGAGAAGAAGCCAGAATGGGGAAATAGAAAACCATTGGCCTGGTGATAAGAGATCTGGATTCCAGTTCCAGTTCTACCACAAGAACCTATATATGTTCAATTAAATCTGTCTTCTCTACAAGCTTAAATCCACCATCTGCACATGGAGGCTCTGTGCTCAGCCACCTGCCTATTTTTCAGCCCCCAGTTAGAAAGGAAAGGCCATGATGGCCTTGGGGGCCCTATCATCAGGGAAGCTTGAATTCCCTACTAGAATCTACTGTCAGGATTCTCACTTCTATGTGTGGACATGCTACAGTGTCCCTGATACATTGGTGATGGTCAGGAAGGGGATCTAAACTGACATGCAAGCAAGCAAAAGAGCCAGGGCCATAAATGCTGTGTGCTGTAGTACAGTTAGCATGATATTTTGTTCTCATCATTTTTAGCTGCACAGCCTTGGGCAACAAGCTCTCTGATGCTCAGCTCCTGCATCTTAATGCAGGAATAACAACAACCTTCTCACAGAGAGGCTTAGAGGTACTGAGTGAGAAGACCTCAACCCCAATGCTCAATAAAAAGTTCCAGAATGACAAATTTGGTAATAATAATATTGAAATGATTTTTTATTATATCTTCTTTGAAATTGAGGTAAAATACATACAAAGAAAAGCACAGATTTTATGTATTTATTTGGTGAGATTTGGCAAATACACATATGTGGTTAAGCAGCAACCAGATAAAGTTCTGCAGGCAGAACTGATGGGAGAGTACTGTGGGGGTCTGAGCCATGGCGATCTGGTGGAGCGCCCATCCCCCCCCCCACAGGAAAGTTGCACTGTCAGACCAGGGTGGGTCGCCCAGTGTGAAGTTTCCAGCCTGTAGTGCCATCGCGGCTGAGCATGGCATGTTCTAGTGCCCATTTGCAAACAGACACTGGAGGGAGCCTCTCAGGACAGCAGTAGCAAGAGAGGGGTGGATCTCACTCCAAGAGCCAGTGGGTGAATCACAGATGGCCCCCTCCCCACAAGCAGTCTTTCCAGTTTTGAGAGACAGCTTTGGCCCCTCTCCCAGCGGCTTTTCTCAGGGGCCTGGGATTTGACCTTTGAGCCCTGCTCAGATTTTGTAGAGCCTTCCAGGCTCGCCCAACTTAACCCTACCCAGCCTTGCTCCTTTACCGACATCTGTTGTGGTGGAGAACAAGCAATCCCCTGAAAGACACAGGGCCCATCCCACTGCCTGGAACATTCCAGTGCTTCTCCTAAGGCACTAACTCCTATTACAGGTACAAGAGAAGATCTCTGCAGTTAGCTCTTTCCTGCAAGCATCAACCACTGAGAGGGTGAACAACTGTGTAGCTCACTACAGCATCTGCTGACTCAATCAAACAGGGCATGGCCACTTCTTACTCACAAGCACCACCCACCAACTCAGATATTAAGCTGGGGCTCCCAATACAATCCACACTGCTGGAAAGAGGAGAAGACAGCAGAATAGAAGCAACCCTAGGGAGCACTGCTTTTTAGGAAAGGAACAAAAGTTGCAGGCAGCTAGAGCTGCGAGGGGTCTCCCCTGTCTACTGCAGACCTCTGGGATGATTGGGGAGCTGCTCTGAATCTGTGCAGAGACATTGCACCAGAGAGCAGGTGCAGGAGAGATCTGATGGCTGCCAATCCCAGGTTTCCAGAACTGATGCCATCCTGATTGCTCTGGTGCATGGAGCCAGGTCTGCTCAGGACTCAGCCTTCCAGCAGTAGCCTTTGCATGAACCCTGCCAGGCTGAGGAGGGAGCAGACAGAACAGAAGTTCCCCTTGCCCTGTGACTGGGGGCTGAGCACGTCTCCTTCCCTGCATGGGACCTGAGCAGAAGAGGAGTCACAGATGCCACAGGCACCACCTGGGAAGCCTTGAGTGACAACCTCAGTGGATCCTAGGTGCAGAGGGAGAACTGTGGCTGACCTGCAGCTCCAGCCTGCCTATGCAGTCCCTGGGCTGCTCAGACAAATCCTTGCCTGCACAGCTGGGCATCAGCAGTCTCCACATTGGCAAAACAGCCCTCCATAGGTGTGGTTCTGCTCCCATAATCCCCAAACCTAGCTTTGAAGCTCTTGCTCCACCCAAGGCTCTGCCGCTGTAGCTCCAGGGCCCCTACTGGGCCTGTTATACCACCCACAAGATTCCAGACTTGAGCCTAGGCCCCAAGACACTACTCCTTAGTCTCTACCACTGCTGCTAGTCTGGCAGAACCTCCCTGAGGTCCAACACTTCACCTGGGATCCCCCAGCCCTGAGCAGACATTACTCCTGGATGGGAGTCATGCAAAGGCCCACAGCCCAGTCATTCATGACCACTGCCTAAATAGACTCACCCAGCTGCCACTCTCACCTCCACTGGGTGACTCTGGCCAGAGCAATCCCTCACAACAACAGCCTGGTGGAGAGGGTCACATCCAGCCCCCAACAATGAGCTGGGGAACGACTCTCCACCCCACAAAAAGATCATCCAGCACTGGCTTGAACTGAGGCAATCACAGGGGAACAGGTCAAAACAGAACAGCTGTTCTACAGGCTCTCAGTGTACCTGCCCCTCCCCTGACAGATCAAAATTCCAGAGTAGGTCACAAAAGTTTCATCTAGAGTGCTCCCCTTCCCCTAACTAAACAGGAGAATTCCAGCAAAGAAGAACAAGTGCCCTGCAATCCTATTAACCCAGAGCTGAAAGAAGAGGAGCCAGATGAGAAGAAACTAACAAAAGAACCATGGCAACATGAACAAACAAAATAGCCCAACACCCCCAAGGGATCATAATAGAGCTACCATAGTGGACTCCCTCCACAAGGAAATTGCCAAAATAACAGAAATGGAATTCAGAATATGGATGGCAAATAAGATGAATGGAATTGAAGAGAAAATTGAAAACCAACAAAAAGAAGCCAAAAAATTTTCAGAAAATTAATGAAAAAGTCACTAAAAAGCTAGACAACATAAGAAAGTATACAATGGAACTTAAGGAAATGAAACGGTCATTTAGGGAACTTCAAAACACAGCAGAAAGCATCAGCAACAGACTAAACCAAGGAGAAGAAAGAATCTCTGGGCTTGAAGACAAGGCTCTCGAGCTAACCCAGTCATGCAAAGAGGCAGAGAAGAGCATAAAAAAGTCTGAGCAATCACTGAGAGAGAGATGGGATTATGTGACGAGAATGAACATTTGAATTATATGTATCCCTAAGGGAGAAGAAGAAAGAGCTAAAATCATGGAAAACCTATTTGAGGAAATACCACTCATAAGACTTATATAATGTATATTCACTTATATACCTATTAATATTTATTTTATTTGCAAGAATGACCCACTATTAAAAACATATGGAATAATGAACATATACTTCTAACTTGGTGACAGTTATAAGCAAAATAATTAGGTTATGACTGCTTTTTCCTTTGTGTTCCTGATTCATTTTGTGTATATGTTGACCTTAACTTTGTGCTCTGTATGTCAGCATTTTCTGCTCTTGCTTTAGACTTTACAGCAGTGATTTAATTCTTGCAAGAGACTATAATACTTTTGTCTATTTGCTCAATCTGTAAGTTTTTGAAATTCAGGAAATTCTAGGAAGGACTTTATGTACAGAGAAGCTACTTTCCCCGCCAGTTGCTAGATATCCCAATATTGTATAATCTGTATGGTTTCCAGTTTCATAATGGGAAACTTTTTTCTCTTTCAATTTTTAATTTAACACCTTTATGATCAGATCTACAAATCATTTGACAAACACATTCTTTGAGTACTCATCTCTTCCTAACAACCCATCATTAAAGAACCTTAATCTGTATTCCAAAAATTTCAAATCTTTCTTTGATATCACTTATGTATGTAGCCATTAAATTCCCCATAGATCTTTCTCTGCAAAAATCCCAACCTTTAGTTGGAAGGCTAGATTACAGTTCATCAATGCCTCAAGTCTTGGTTTTCCTGCCCAGGACTTCATAACCCCTAGAGAAGATTTCCAGTTCCTTTCTGTGGGCGGGGTGTCATACCTTTCCACAGGGATCTACAGGAGAAATGCGACTCAGCATACTTTCAATGATTTCTCAGTAACTCTAAGCTTCATTGCCCTCATATGTCTTTTCTCAAAGAACCATTGAGGATTAAAGGTATGTGCACATATATTTGGCTGTGTAAATAATAGATGTCAATAAATAGTCACTATTTTTTGGTAACAGGACTCCTGATATCTGTTGTTAATAAACCTTATTATTATATAGGCACAAGATAATACTTCTCTTCCAGAAAATCTATATTTACCAACTACTATAAGAGCCAAAGCAGGTGTCTGATGAAATTCTTTTTTGATGCTTTCATTTATTGGATATATTTGTAAGTGTTTTTACAAAACAGACCACTATTACAAATTTTATAACATACATTAAATTCAGAAAATCTTAAATGACCATAAGACGGTCACTTCTAAGCTATGCTCCACCTCCTCTTCCCAAGAGTAGATAAGACTTTTATTCAGCCTTCAGATGAAAACAGGCAGATGATAGACTCAGTTACCAATTAAGTCATAACCACATTAGAGTGACTTGGGCCCCCTTATTTTGGAGATTATTTTAGGATCTTCAATGAATTAGTGTCTATAACAAGAGTAACAAAAAAAATAGATATTATTTTTAACGAACCAATGGGAAGTCATGGAAATGAAAATTATATCCCCTGTAATTAAGGACTAAACTTATTACAGGACCCAGTTCAAGAAGGAACTCATGTACTAAAAAATGGTACTGCAATCCCAGCACTCTGGGAGGCCGAGGCTGCTGGACAGCTCAAGGTCAGGAGATTGAAACAAGCCTGACCAAGAGTGAGACCCCGTCTCCACTAAAAATAGAAACAAATTAATTGGCCAACTAAAAATATATACAAAAAATTAGCCGGGCATGGTGGTACATGCCTGTAGTCCCAGCTACTTGGGAGCCTGAGGCAGAAGGATTGCTTGAACCCAGGAGCACTAGCCTGGGCAACAGAGTGAGATTCTGTCTCAAAAAAAAAAAAAAAAATGGCACTGCATTCACACAGAACAAAGTTCTGAGAAATTGGGAGATTAAAAATATGGAAGAGGAAAATTGTAAATTTAGCTAGATTAAAACCAAGAGGAGAAATAAAATATTGAGCTTCTGAACCAGCAGAGGATAAAGGGAAAGCATATTCCAACCAAACATGTGATATGGGGGTGGGGGGAAGACACAAATAAAAGGCATGGTTAGTGACGTCTCAAAATAAAACCTCAGAGATTAATCTAAGTATGTCAATAATTAATCATAATAAATGTAAGAAGATTAATCCCACCCATTACAAAATACAGAGTATACATATCATACTAGTATGTCCATTACGCTAATGCTATCATATCCTAGTATATGGATATCTGATGAAATTCCAATTGCTCAGAGTTTTTTTCTTCTTCCTCCCTCTTCTGTGTCATTGCCTTTAGTGTTATTGTTTCCATGATTTGCCAAGAATGACTTTCCACAAGTGATTAAATTTCTTGGTGTCTCAGTTTTTGCATTTATATCTTTCAGAGGGTCAAAAGTCTGAACATAATAGCCACAAGCAGCCAGGATCATGCCTATGTGGCCCCTGAATACAGCATCCTTCTTGACTTCTTGGTGTAGGCAAAGTTTTCTTATACAGCACACTGTTAACATTCACCATGATGATGGAGGCCTAGAAGTGTCACATTATCTGCAAGCTAGAGAAACAAGAAAGCTGGTGGCATAATTCAGCCGAAGTCCAAACCTGAGAAGCAAAGGAGCCGTTGCTTTAACTCCTGGAGTCCAAAGTCCCAAGAAGCAGGAGCTCTGATGTCTAAGAGAAAAAGAACATGGATATTTCAGCTCATGAATAGCATGCCTGTTTTTGAATTTCATATAACAGAATCATATAATAACGTTACCTTTTGTGTCCAGCTACTGTTGTTCAACCCAAAGTTTTTCAGATTGACTCTTTTTTTTTTTCTGGAGACAGAGTCTTACTCTGTTGCCTGGGTTAGAGTGCCGTGGTGTCAGCCTAGCTCACAGCAACCTCAAACTCCTGGGCTCAAGCGATCCTCCTGCCTCAGCCTCCCGAGTAGCTGAGACTACAGGCATGTGCCACCATGCCCGGCTAATTTTTTCTATATATTTTTAGTTTTTGTGCTAATTTCTTTCTACTTTTAGTAGTGACAGGGTCTCGCTCTTACTCAGGCTGGTCTCGAACTTCTGACCTTGAGCGATCCGCCCGCCTCAGTCTCCCGGACTGCTAGGATTACAGGCGTGAGCCACCGTGCCCAGAAGATTGACTCTTGTTTATGTATATAGTAACAGTTCATTCTTTTTCTTATTGAATAGTGTTTCATTGTTTGAGTCTACCAAATTTGTTCTTCCATTCACCTACTGATGGCCGTTTGGCTGTGTCCAGTTTAGGTGATTGTGAATTAGGCTCTTACCTAAATTCTTGTACAAGTCACAGTAAAATATGTTTTCAATTCATTGTGGTTAAATACTTGGGAGTGGATTTTCCCCCCAGCCTGTGGCTTGTTTCCTGTTGTTGTTGTCGTTTTCATTTTCTTAATGGTGTGTTCGGAAGAGCAGAAGTTTTAAAGTATGATGAAATCAATGTATCCATTTTCTTTTTATACTAAATACTCTTGTGCCCTATGAACTTTTGCCTTGTCTAGGTTGCAAAAACATTCTCTCTCTGATGTTGTTCCCTAGAAGCTGCATAGGTTTAGCATCTATACTAAGGTTTATGAGCAAAGTCTATTAATATTTGCACTGCATTCAAGGTACAGATTGAGGTTCATTTTTTCCCGGATGTGATAGGCTGAATAATGGCCCTCCAAAGATGTCTGAATCCTAATGCCTGGGACCTGTTACCTTATATGGCAAAAGGGACCTTGTATATATGATGAAGAATTTTGGGGTGTGGGAGATTATCTTGAACTATCCAGGTAGGTTGGTTATAATCACAGATTCCTTATGAGGGAGAGCGAGGAGACCAGAATGTGTAGCAGCGGATGTGAGGACAGAAGCACGAAGTTGTAGTAGTGCCAGGAAAGGTCACAAGCCAAGGAATGGAGGTGGTCTCTAGAAACTGAAAAAGAAGGAAACAGATTATTTCCTGAAGCTTCCACAAGGAATGCATGCCTGCCTGCCAACATCTTGTTTCAGCCCTGTAAGACTCATTTTGGAATTCTGAGCCCCAGAACTATAAGAGAATAAATAGTTGTTATTTTAGCCACTATGTTTGTAATAACAAGTTACAGCAGTAAGAGGAAACTCATACTCCACACATGTATGTAGTTGCTTGAGTGCTCTTTGTTGAAAAGACTGTCCTTTCCTCATCGAAGCCCACTGACATCTCAGTAAAAGAATCTATTGACCATTTATGTGTGAGTCTAGTTCTGGACTCTGTTATGTGCCGTTGAGATATTTGTTGTTCTACAGTCATGCCACACTGTCTTGATTGTCATGACCTTAAAATAAGACTTCAAATCAAGAAGCCTTAGTTCTCACTTTCTTCTTTAAAGATTATTTTGACTGTTTTAGATGCTGTGACTTCCCATATATGTTTTAATAATAGCTTATCAACTTCTAAAAAAAAATCCTATTGACATTTTGGTGAGAAAGTAAGCTTTTAACCAAAACACAGCATCATAGGTGGTGACTGGAAGCCTGCTGTTGTCTAGGTATCTGATGATGCTACTGGGTCACTTAGTTTACCCTTAACATATTATTTTCACTGTATTAATGATATGTTATATTTTTTAGTGTTAAGTACTTAGGTGTGAATAAGTATAAGAAGAATCATTGCTTACAGGTAAGCATATAAATTCTAATCAGGAATGATGGTGATGCCAAACAATCACAGATTGTTCACATGGATGGCAGAGATAGTGACACCTTTCTTTCTGATAGTTCAATGTACACAAACTTTATTTCATTCACAGAACTACTAACAATACTGTATAAAATTACCTTCAGTCTATGTATATAGGGGGTATACAAAACATAAGTAAATTTAATGTTAAAATTTGTTTCCCATTGGGCTCAGTGTCTCACGCCTGGAATCCCAGCACTTTGGGAAGCCAAAGCAGGAGGATCGCTTGAGGCCAGGAGTTTGAGACCAGCCTGGGCAACATAGCTAGACCCCAGTTCTACAAAAAATAAATTTGTTTCCTATCGCCAAGATATCACATTATTTATATGCAAAGTTTACAGAATCTGGATAAATCTGAAATCTGAAACACTTCTGGTCCCAAACATTTCAAATAATGGATACTCATTATAATGGATACTGTGTTCTTCCAGCTTTTAGGGAGGAGCAGATTTTATTCCACCACTGTGAAAGTGCTTCACTCGGCTGTAGGGTTTTAGGCTTGCTATCAAATTAAATAAGTGCACTTCTAATCCTGTGTCATTATTTTCTTTTTTATCATAAATACATAAGTGATTTTTCCACATAGTTTACAGCCAATACAGGGATAATCATATGATTTTCCCTGTACTCTATTAATGAGAAGTAATTAATTGAGTTACTTAAAAATGTTGACTTACTTAAAAATGTTAAGCCAGCCATGTATTGTCGACATAAAATCCTACTTGCGCATGATGTATCACCATTTTTGTATATGATAATATTCACTGAGTAAAATTTTGTTTAGGATTTTTGCCTTCGTGTTTATAGCAAGATTACACACTGTTTTCCTTTCATTTAATATCCTTGTCATGTTTTGGTATCATAAACTTGCAGTGAATATCAAACTGCTTTGCAAACTGTGTCAGTGGGGGGGGGCGCGAACAAAAAACTTGAGAATAAAAGTGCAGACACTAAGTTATTAGCATGCTAAACCAACTGGAAAGGATTTTGTTTCTTAAATTTGCACTGGAACTCAGTGAGAACAGGCCCAGCCAGAACAGGAAGAGTCTAGTTGCACAGTAAAAACATGCAATGCCTGAGGTAGCCAGAAGGTTGTGCCAGAAGGTGTGTTGATAAACAGATCAGCTGCTCTAGAGCATTTTTTTCCTTGGCATCTCTCTGCCTCTCATGTTAGGTCCCAACACTGCTGTGTGCATTCATAAATCTGTTTCTTACCATTGCTGAAGTCAGATATGTTCTTAGCTACCAAACAAACAGGGACAACACCCACTTTTTTTTTTTTTTTTTTTTGAGACAGAGTCTCACTCTGCTGCCCGGGCTAGAGTGAGTGCCATGGCGTCAGCCTAGCTCACAGCAACCTCAAACTCCTGGGCTCAAGCGATCCTACTGCCTCAGCCTCCCGAGTAGCTGG
>CAUYRT010011250.1:0-13871 GCA_963574885.1 Lepilemur ruficaudatus | reverse complement strand
GCAAGAAGCAGCTGCAGAAGCTGGAGGCGCGGGTGCGGGAGCTGGAGAATGAGCTGGAGGTGGAGCAGAAGCGCAACGCGGAGTCGGTCAAGGGCATGAGGAAGAGCGAGCGGCGCATCAAGGAGCTCACCTACCAGGTGCGGTGGCTGGGTGGCTCCGACATGGCCCTCGCATTGTGGCCTGAAGCCACAACGATGACCACCCAGGAGAATTAGGGGTTTGCTCTTAGCCTTTTCTGGGGTGAGTTGGGAGTGCAGCTCCATTCTACCCTGCCTAGCCCTATCCCACTCTGAGTGTCTCCAACTTAGGGGTCAGTCTCTGAGCCTCATGGGCTGGGAGCTCCACCTCAACATCCACCTTCAGCCTGTCCCCTGGGGACACACCCAGAGCTCCAGAAAGGACTCACCCAGCACAGAGCACCAGAAAGCAAATACATAGCCACCCAAAGTACATCAAAGCCATTCCAACAAGTCTCAAAGCTTTTCAATTACCCAGGGCAATGTAGAATCTAGCTTTCCATGGTGCTTTCTAGAATCAGACTCTCAATTAGAATTTGTTTCTGTTTCAATCCAGGATGTCACCATCCTTGTAAGCACACTTTGCCCTTAACCTAGATTATGTTCGTGTCATGTCCATTGCAGCCCAGGAAAGTCCATCACACTCACAGCCCCAAAGCCACCCCCAGCACATGCTGGGCTCCAGAGCAGGGGGGTTTATCCTCCATTAGGTCCCAGCACCCTTAGGGGCCTGCTCCCTATAGCAATGCACACACACAATTTTGTGTGTAATTTCAGGCGTCCCATCAGCTCCTCCGACTTTTTCATGATATACATCATTTCAAATATTCACACTTTTTTGGTAAGAAAGTATAAGGAGAATTCAAGTGTTGGTGAAGATCAGAAAGTAGAACTGGGTCAGGATATTAGATTCAAGTAAAGAAGACAAGAGAAGGTGGGAGGGTGGCAAGATGCTACCTTGTAGACTGTACCATCTTCACTTCTACCCATCCCTTGACCCCCAGACGGAAGAGGACAGAAAGAACCTGCTGCGGCTGCAGGACCTAGTGGACAAGCTGCAGCTGAAGGTCAAGGCCTACAAGCGCCAGGCTGAGGAGGCGGTGAGTAACCCTGCTGGGCACTAGGCCTAGAGTGGGGACAGAGGGGAACTGGTCACTCAGGCTGGGAGGCTGAGCACCCAGGCTCCTCTCACCTCATCCTCTCACCCCACAGGAGGAGCAGGCCAATACCAACCTGTCCAAGTTCCGCAAGGTGCAGCACGAGCTGGATGAGGCGGAGGAGCGCGCGGACATCGCAGAGTCCCAGGTCAACAAGCTGCGGGCCAAGAGCCGCGATATTGGCACCAAGGTAGGTCCCTCCCCTGGGCTCTGCTGGTCACCCCCACGGCAGCACACCTGCTCTATTGGCCTCAGACACCCTCACACTTGGGGTGCTTCCTTTTCATTTATCCCCCACAACTGAACCACAGAGCCCCCAAGGCCAAGGTAATTCTGTTCTCTGATTTCTAAAGTTCTTCCAGCGCTAATCTTCAATGATTCTGGGAATCCCAGCTCTAGGGTGGTCAGCAACCCTAGAAGACCTTGATTTATGAACACCCAGTATATCCCAATTTCCTCCCAACTGCTAGTTTCTGCTTCCCTTCCACCTACTTTTGGTCTACAACCTTGTAACTGAAGCCTGAAATGGGCATCCCAGAGAAGCCCCTTGTCCTCACCCAGGCAGCTTCCCTCCAGCCCACCCCAGAGCCTACCTTCCAGAACGTGCCCCTGCACACCAATCCCTGGAAGCACAACTGCTGCTCCCACCTGCCCGCATAGCAGGCCTCCGCCCTGCCAGGGGTCTCACCCCTGCCCAACACCCATCTTTCCAGAGCTAATTGAACTTTGTTTCCTTTCAAAAGGGCTTGAATGAGGAGTAGCTTTGCCACATCTTGATCTGCCCAGCCCTGAGGGTGCCAGTGAAACACCTGATCCTGGAGCCTATGTAGCAGCCCCCAGGGAGAAAGCAGAATAAAGCAATTTCCTTGAAGCCAAGATTCTGCCTCTAGACTCTTCTTCACTGCCCGCCAGCCTTGGCAGCGGGAATGGGGCCCGGGGTGGAAGAGGGGGGCATCCGGTCGAGGAGGGCAGCTTCAAAGGCACCCGTGAGACTCCACACCCTCCCTGGAGCAGCACTGGACTCCCCTTCACCACCTCCAGCCAAATGCAGCAGAGCGGTGACATCTCTCTTCCCAGCTCCCCCGCCCCCAGCCCCACGACCCTCAGGGTTAAAGGAGATTTAGGGAGACCCCTAAAGCTCGCCTAGCCCCTCTGAGCCTGTCTACTATGGACGTACACCCCAGCTCTGATCAACACTGCCCCCCCACCCCCACCCCCGCTGATAACACGAGGGCTGGACCATGGGGAGGAGGGTCAGGGCGTGCTGAGCAGTGTCCCTTCTGGGCCCTAGAGGTGTGACCCACTAGGCAGGTGAGGTAATAGCCCCCTAAGCCCAGTCCCGGGCAAGTCTCTGAGGGGACACAAGGACTCACAGCTGTAACCCACACACCCTTCCAGATACAGCCACCTCAGAGGCCAACGCACTCCCTCCCACCACAGGCAGGGGAAATGCATCCTCAGCCCACCTTCCTGTCTTCCTCATCTCCTCCTGGGGCCCAGCTTCCTCGGTCCAGAGGGTCCCCTTCTCCCACACTTCTTCCCATTGAAATTTCCATGACCAAGAGCTTTCTCCTCTGGGCTTGCTGGAAGATGGGGTTCTCTTGGCCCATTTATGGGAAGCCATCTTGAGGGAGGGCAGGCAGATGAGAGACTGAGGATGGTCATATGCGAGCAGGACCCTTGGGAGAGAAGGGGAGAGGACAGGTCCCTGGAGGGCTGGGAGGTAGAGGAAGGAGCAAGCCCCCCTCCAACCAAGCAAGCCCAGCCCCTTAGAGTTGCTGCTGGCTGGGCTGCTTAGGGCAGGACTGGGGCTGTGGGCTGTAGAGGGCAGGGGCTTGGGAGGCAGTGGAAGCTGGGAAACCCTGGCTCAGCCCCAGACTGGACCTGCCCCCAGCCCACCACACAGCCCCATTCGGAGCCCAGCTCCTGCTCCGTACCTGGCTCTGAGCTCTAAGCTCTGAATGCAGCAGACAGAGCAAGGGCTGTGTCAGGAAGGAGGGGACACCAGGACTGGAGAATAGCAGGTGAGGGGGAGGAAGGGAAGGGAATAGGGAAGGAAAAAGGAAAAGCCTGGAGGGTGGTGGCAATGGAGAGAGAGATGGAGGAACCAGGGGACAGAGTAACCAGAGAAAACAGACAAGGAGAAAAGATACAGGAAATGAGGAGGCCCCAGAAAGATCCACAGGCCCTCCTGCTGTTCTCCTTGCACCTGCTCCATTCTCCTTCCCTAAGATGATTCCTTTTCCTAGGCGCAGACTTGGAGGGCAATGAATAGATAAATAGAGAAAGGGGAGAACACATTTGCAAACGGAGACATGAGGAGAACCTCAGGGTATCCAAGCAGCCAGAGCAAGAAGGTCCCCCTCAACAAGAGCCAGGGCCTGGAGAGCCAAGCTTGGGGAGGGGAGGGTGCAGGCGGGGATGGGAAGAGGAGAAAAGGAGAGGGCACCTGGGACGGAGAGGCTTGAGGAGCTGGATGGTGCTGGGTGAAGGAAAGAATCCCGGTCGCCTTCAGATGCAAGGAGGGCCAGGGAAGCCATGGAGCAGGAGGCTGGAGAGGGGTGGAAGAGGAGCCGGGAGCTAGCTGTGGAGGCAGAGAAGAGCCAGGCGGACAGCGAGAAGAGAAGAGGCGGCTTGGAGAAGGCAGAGCCACACACCAGACCCCGAGTTGGGCAGAGACCTGGGCTGGGGAGAATCAGTGGCAGGTCCGACTTCAAGTCGGGGAAGTGGGCAGAGGGAAAGGAAATTCAAGTGCAGACATGGGTGAGACCGGGGCAGCCAGCAGGAGAGAGGTGGCCGTGCTGAGGAGGCCAGCCCTGCCTCTCCTGCCTCACCTGTGCCCGGGCCCTCCATCCGTGCCCTCACGTCCCAGGACTTGAAGCAGAATGAGGAGCTGTTTGGGAGGCAGCTGGGGGAGGATGGAGAGCAGTATGTGAGTGCCAGGGGAGAGAAGGGGCCCAAGGAAGCAAGAGGAGGGCAAAGCAGACAGACAGGGCAGGGCCTGGGGCCAAGCTAACCCCTTCCTTCCTCCTCCTTCCCTAGGAGACAGGGAACTGCCCGCCCACCGCTCACCCTCCACCCACCCACTCCCCTCTCTCCCGCCACCTATACCAAGTCTGGCCTGCTCAGAGCACAGGGTTCCCTGAGGACAAAGCCTGGTCTTTGTCACCTGGATCTGACCCAGCCTGACCTGTTGTTCTCAGCCCTTGTCAAGTCCCCAGGGTGATGGGAACCATGCAGTGACGCACTGAGCCATGGGCTAACCCCCCAGCTTGCACTCTGGGGCCTTGAGTGACCTAGAGCTGGGGACAGGTGGCCTGCATCCCCTGGGGGCAACAACTTGGCATAAGCACTTGTAGGAGATGGGGCTGTGGGGCCGACTCAGGCTTCACCAAGGACACTGAATAGAGGTTACAAGTACCCTGGAGAGAGATGAGTGTTCCTGAGCCCAGTAATGGGGCAGTAGAGTGTCCCAGGGAGCTGGGGACCTTAGGGGAAGGGGTGGGAAGCCACATCTTTGGTGGAAAGTGCTCCTCCCCAGAGAAGCTGACCCCTGCCATCCTGCCCACCTCCACACCCTAGAGCTATATTGAGAGGTGACATTAGATGGGGTGGGAGGGGGAGCCGGGAGAGTGTTCCTGGGTGTGAGGGTGTGGGGGAGAGCCAGAGCAGGGGAGTCTGGCTTTGTTTCCTGAACACAATGTCCACTTAGTCATAACAGGCACGGCCTGCTGAAGACCTGACACCTATGGCCTCTGAGAGGTGGCAGCACCATAGAATGGGAGGGTGCCCCAAGGGCCTGCGACGCTTGAGGACATCCACAAAGAAGGGACTGTGAGTATGAGCCCAGAAAGGTTGGGGGGTACCAGAGTTCTACCTGGGGAGGGGGGAAGACTGCAGAGCCCCGCCCCCACCCCATGGAATGTGGAGCCCAGGGCCCAGCTGGTGTAAATCCCCAGGCCTGCCAGGCGCCCCAGCCATCCTCAGCAGCACCTGCACCCTCTGGCAGCCTGGAGAGACAGACGGGAGCAGCCCCCCACCTCCACCCTCCTCTCTCAGGCCCAGGGATTAACGCCTTCTGTCTCTGCCCGCCCCTATCCCACACCAGGAGCTGAAGGTGGCAGCAGAGGGTAAAAGCCCATGTGTGCAAATGTGGGTGTGCAAATGTGTGGGGAATCAGGGTACGTAAAAGCAAGTAGGGGAAATCCGCGAGCTCAAGCGCGTAAGTGTGAAAAGTCTGCATGCGTGTGGCTGAAAACGGGCACGGACATGTGGCCAGTCAAGTGTGTCTATGAGGGTACTGACCAGAGGTGATATGGGAGAATCCCTTCCATTGTTTGAGAGGGTTGGCTGACTGCAACTGTTTTGGGAGCATCAGGGAAAGCCTCCACATCAGGGAAAGGGGGCTCTAGATGTGTCCCCAAACCAGAGTAGCCTCAAGTCCTCAGGAGGACACCTTCCTGGAGACTCAGGGAATAGGAGACCAGGCTTGGCACTTACGCAGACTGAGAGCAGGACTAATGTTCTTTTCTGGACAAAGGGAAACTGAGTCACAGAGCTGGACAGTAGATCCCCTCTCTGGGCAACCTGGCTCCAGCTCCCAGTCCCAAGCACTGTGAGACTCCAGGTAGGCAGATACTCTCAGCCTGGGGCTGTGTGAGGACAGGTCAGGGTAGAAGGCAGAGGGCAGGGAACAGGGAAGGGGAGCCCGTGGTTGGGAGGCAGGGGACAGGCATTTAGCCTGCAGGAGAAGGTGACCCTCACTCGTGTGCTCAACTCACCCTTCAGGTTAAAAATAACCGAGGTAAGGGCCATAGTGGGGTGGGGGAGGTGGAGTGAGAAGGTTCTGTCTTCGCACTATCTGCGCGCATCGGCCCTTTGGAGGGGAGGAATGTGCCCAAGGACTAAAAAAAGGCCCTGGAGCCAGAGAGGCTGGGAAGACAGACCTTTCATGGGCAAATCTGGGGGCCCTGCTGTCCTCCTGTCACCTCCAGAGCCAAGGGATCAAGGGAGGAGGAGCCAGGAGGGGAGAGAGGTGGGAGGGAGGGTCCCTCCGGAAGGACTCCAAATTTAGGCAGGGCGTGGGGGAAGTGGCGTATAAAGGAGCTGGAGCTTTGGGGACAGACAGAGGCTGCTCCGATCCAGGTAAGAGGGGCTTTGGGGTGGGATGCTCTGTGGCCAGTCTGTAGAGCTGCACTTCGAGGAACCCGGCCTTCACTGAGAGTGGGGTGCAGCTCAGCCTGAGGCCCCAGGGTCCTGCTAGAACTGCCTTTCTCTAGCCCTGGGGACATTCCCACCAACAGAGGGAGGTGCCAATGGGTAACACCAGAAGTCTCTTTTCTTCTTTGACTCCCCTTTCCTTTCCCTGCACCATTCTGTGTCTTCTACACGCTGTCTCCGTCCTCTCCCTCCTTTGGATGGCTGCCGTCCCTTTGTCCCTGCTTTATTTTGCCTCGTGGTCTTTGTCAATACCTGTCCTCTCATGCTGCTTTGTCTATCTTTCTCCTTGGCCCTTCCTTCTTCACTGTGTGTTCTAATCCCCCTGCCTCTCTCTGATTCTAACTCTGTTTCCACACTCCATGCCTCATCCTTCTGCTAACCCGGCACCCTTGCTTTTCTGCCTCTCTACGCCTCTCCCTGACCCCCTGCTGTGCTCTGTCCTGCCCGTGGCCCTCTGGGTGCAGCTTCCTTGTTCTCCATTCTATTCCCCCGTCTATTCTCCCTGCCAGGCTGCACCTCTGGGGCTTCTTGCTCCACCTCTGGTCCAGATTCTTCAGGATTCTCTGTGAGGCAATAACCAGGTGAGAACCGCCCCAGCTTTCTCTGCAGAGGGCAGGGCATGCTTCTCCGGGGAGCCAGGTTGCTGGACCAATGGCTGCTGTCCCTCCCCTGAGCACGCAGCGCCTCCCCTTAGCAAAGCCCAGCCAGTGTGGCCTTATGCAAACCCCTCACAGAGATCCTCCTTCAGCATTGCCCAGGGAGCAGGGGAAGCAGAACCCCAGTGGGGAAGAAGGTACCCAGGCCGGTGCCTCCCCCAGGGTGGTGGGAGGAGAGCCATAGGATCCGTGGGGAGGAGGAGGACAGGGAGTGGGGATTCAGAGCCTGGGCCCACCTCAGCAGTAACAGAGCCCTCCTGTCTCTGTCCCAGAGGGGCGACAAGATGACGGATGCTCAGATGGCGGACTTTGGGGCGGCAGCCCAGTACCTCCGCAAGTCAGAGAAGGAGCGTCTGGAGGCCCAAACCCGGCCCTTTGACATCCGCACTGAGTGCTTTGTGCCCGATGACAAGGAAGAGTTTGTCAGAGCCAAAATTGTGTCCCGGGAGGGGGGCAAGGTCACTGCTGAAACCGAAAATGGCAAGGTGCGTGGGGCACGGTGCCAGGGCAGGAGCAGGGAAGGTTTGGAGGGAGGCTTGGGGAAGGGCCACCTGCAGTGGAACTGAGAGGCCTGGAGAAGTGCCAAGGCCACTGGGAAGGCCAGGACATGCTCCCTCGAGGAGCCCAGGATCTGATCTTTCTCAGACGGACCTGAGCAGGTGCAACAGGTGCCGCCCAGGGATGCCAGAGAGGATGCTGAGCCAGAAGGATCTCAGCTGTTTTCCTCCTCAGAGGAGTCTTGTCGATAAAGAAGGCACAGACACACATTAAATGAAGTTCCCCTTCTTGCACTTGTATCCCCCCTCTCTGTGCCTCAATTTCCTCCAGGGGTCGACTCGCTCAAATTCCCTTCACCCAAACCAAGAACAAATTCTTATACCCAGATGAACACCAAGGGCAGGAACGTTGGAGCTCAGTGCCCAGTCCCAGGGCTGGTGAAAGCCCTCAGAAGCCCCTGGTCTCCGGCTCCCTCACACCAGCCCTGAGAATTGCCACTGGTCACCAGCAACTCAGAGCTGTGTGCCTCACAGGCCCAGGTGGAATTACAGGCCACGACCCACTGGGGCTTTGACTCTGATCCCAGAGCTGCCACCAGCTAGTCACCGTGCAGGCAACTCATTCAGTCGTTTAGAGCCACAGCTTCCTCCACCATTAAAAATGCTGGGATGCCTGCTGGCAGGGTCTAATAAGCTTAGGGCACAGCACACTGGCCCATGCCAATCAAACACAACTGACAGTGGCCAATAGGGAGTGTAGGGTAGATGGGTGATTTGCTTTTGCAGTAGGGGTGAAGGTTTGCCCTGAGCAATTGACATCCTGGGGCATTGCCCCCAGGAGAGAGCGCAAGGCATGTGTGCACAGCTCTGAGAGCTGCTGGTCCCCAGGTCTGCCCTTAGACACTTAAAACATAGGGATGAAAGGTAATGATCATGGGCAGGGAGTCTGAGGACCTGACAAGAGAAAGGGACCTAGGACAGTCTCTAGGATGGGAGTGACAGTAGGCAGGTAAATTATCTGGGGAAAGTGTCCTGGGGGAACTATGGGGTGGGGCTGGAGCATTGGTCAGGGAAGAGTAGGGGAGCAAGGCCAAGTCACAGCCTGTGCCCTGGGAGGAGGTCAGTGGGCAAGGCTGGCAAGTGCAGCTGGCAAGGGTCAAGGTGGGAGTATGGTCCCCCCTTCCTACTGCCCATGCACCCCATTTAGACAGTGACCGTGAAGGAGGACCAGGTGTTGCAGCAGAACCCGCCCAAGTTTGACAAGATCGAGGACATGGCCATGCTGACCTTCCTGCACGAGCCTGCGGTGCTCTACAACCTCAAGGAGCGCTATGCAGCCTGGATGATCTATGTGAGTGGCCCTGCACACAGCAGGGACTCCCTGTCCTGGATGGAGGCCAAAGTAGTCCAGGAGCACTCTCCCAAGGAGAGTGGGTAGGCAGTTTCCCAAGGGACCCAGATCCCCTCTACCGCCTCCTCGCCCCTGGTCAGCTACAGGAAAGGAAGAGCCAGCTGGGGTGACCAGGGATGCCCCTATCTGTCACCACTGTCCATCCCCTGCTCTCCCCACCAACCTCCTTGTTTTCTGTTCCAGACCTACTCGGGCCTGTTCTGCGTCACCGTCAACCCCTACAAGTGGCTGCCGGTGTACAATGCCGAGGTGGTGGCTGCCTATCGGGGCAAGAAGAGGAGTGAGGCCCCACCCCACATCTTCTCCATCTCTGACAACGCTTATCAGTACATGCTGACGGGTGAGCCCGGTGGCCCCTGACCTGTGCCCCTCAACCCCAATACCCACCAGGCCCTCAGCCGTGACCCATCATCTCTATTCTTTTCCCTTCCAGATCGGGAGAACCAGTCCATCCTCATCACGTGAGCGAGCGCCAACCATGCACAGAGGGGCTTGGGCTGAGGGCACCCAGGCTGACTCCTGGGGTGCAGGTGGGGAGGAGAGGTTTAAGGCTGTGGGTACAGAGCTCTCATTAGAGGAGTGCCAGAGTGGTGAATGGTGACAGGCAAATCCCATTGGGTGCTGGACTCCGACGGCTGGGCCTGGGAAGGGGAGTGTGCAGTGCTGAGCTCTACGTAGAGACCGGAAGGAACCCTGAGTTCTGATCGGTCCCTGTGGCCCCCAGCGGAGAATCCGGGGCAGGGAAGACTGTGAACACCAAGCGTGTCATCCAGTACTTTGCCAGCATTGCAGCCATAGGAGACCGTGGCAAGAAGGACAACGTCAATGCGAACAAGGTGCCACAGGCTCCAAGGTTGGCAGGGAGGGGAGTGGTGGACAGGCTGATCCAGGTTACCCTGACCCTGTCCTCCCTGGTAGAGCAGTGGGGACACAGGGCTCCAGAGGGTCAGCCCAGTGTGGAAGACTGTCCTGGCAGGAGACACACACACTATGAGGTCTGTGCATGGCCTTTGGAGCCATAGACCCACCAGTAGTTCATCCAGCCCCAGCCCCAGCCCCAGGGCCAAAGCAGCCTCCTTGCCATCTCTCCACTGCCTAGAGATGGACAGAGGTGACCCCCCGACCCCCGCTCTGCTTCCTTCGCAGGGCACCCTGGAGGACCAGATCATCCAGGCCAATCCCGCTCTGGAGGCCTTTGGCAACGCCAAGACCGTCCGGAACGACAACTCCTCCCGTTTTGTGAGTGCCTCTGCACTGCCCACTGGCCTCATCCAGCCTTGGCAGGAAAATGGGGTGCTGTTCTGCTGTGCACAGTTGATTGCACTGTATCTACTTTTGGGATATCAATAAATGTGTGTGCGCGTGCATGCACACACACACTCTCACACTCACATTCCAAACCCTCCCGACACAGCCTGGCTCCCTGAGTTCTGGGACCCCCAGGAAAGAGACCCAGAGTCACCACAGCTGTTCCACAGCCAAGTAACAGCTGATTTGGGTCATAGTTTAGATTTTTCTTAGGAGTATTTCCAAAGCTCCTGCACACTTGAAGTGGGAAGAGAGAAGCAGCTCTGGAGCCAAAGGCCTGATTTCCACTTGCTCAGCAAGTCCCCACACCTCTCGGAGCCCAGTTCCTTATCTGTGGAACAGCGGTGCTAATATCTACTTGCACATCGTCAGGAGGAGTGCATGTGAGGAGAGGCACAAGCAGAAAGCGTTCTGTGTGTGTTAGCCTGGGCCAGTTTCCATCCAGAGATCCTGGGTGGGATGTGGGGCTGGGCAACATTTTCCCTGTTTCACTGATACACAATGGAGACGCCAAACAGGTGGTTTACATTTCCAGAAACATCCAGGGCATTCTGGGCTGAATGGAGGGCCAAGATTCCATTCTGTATCTTTCCTCACTCTCCCATCTGCCCCCAGGGGAAATTCATCAGGATTCACTTTGGAGCCACTGGAAAGCTGGCTTCTGCAGACATAGAGACCTGTGAGTACCCACAGGGGCCATGGGGTGGGGGAATATCTCATCTTTCCCTCCGTATCCTGTCTTTGTCCACATTGGCCTCTTGGCTTTAGTGCCCTTTTTCTTTCAATCACATCTTCTCCCCTGGCTCTCTCCATGGTGCTGTGGGAGCCCCCACCACCACCATCTCCACCCTTTTGCTGGCTCTACTCTCTTTCCTTCCTCACCTGCCTTCCCTGCTCCCCCCACCTCAGATCTACTGGAGAAGTCCCGGGTGATCTTCCAGCTGAAGGCTGAGAGGAACTACCACATCTTCTACCAGATCCTGTCCAACAAGAAGCCAGAGCTGCTGGGTGAGCCCGGCCTGCCCGCCCGGCCTGCCCGCTGTCCTCCCCAAAGCCTGCCGGTGTGCAGGGCAGGGCCCTCCGCCTCCTCACTCTGCCCCACCTCCTTACTCACCCTTCTCCCCCTCCTCGCTCCTCCCTCCTCCCTCCCCCTCTTCCTTCCCCTGTCTTCCCACCTTCTCCCTCCCTTGTTAGCTGGGCCAGCTCTCCCTTCCTTCCCCACCAGCCTCTGCTCTCACCCCCCATCCACCATCACACACCTCCCTCCTCCACTCCTCCTTCCGCTCCTCCCTTGGCATGCGCCTTCCCTTTATTCGTCTCCTCATTGCCCACATGTCATTCCCCCACCATCCTCCCTCTCCCTTTTCATGGGGGACCTCCAGTCCTCTCTCCCGGGCCACGCTTCCACTCTCTCACTTCCCCTGGGCCTTCTCCTTGGTCCTCACTGACTTTCTTCTTCTCCACTCTGTCCTCTCCACCTCGTTTCTCCTGGCCCCGCCTCCTCCCGGCCCTTTCTGCCCCTTCCCTGCCCTCTGCCCACCTCCTTGCCCCTGCCCTGCCCCTTGCCTGGCACAGACATGCTGCTGGTCACCAACAACCCCTACGACTATGCCTTCGTGTCCCAGGGAGAGGTGTCTGTGGCCTCCATCGATGACTCTGAGGAGCTCATGGCTACCGATGTGAGTGAGGAGGCTGCTACGGCCACACGAGGGCCCCTGGGGGTGCCAGGGCCACTGCTCCAACCCCCTCTTTGCTTTCTGCTGTGTCCCAGAGTGCCTTCGATGTGCTGGGCTTCACTTCGGAGGAGAAATCCAGCGTCTACAAGCTGACAGGCGCCATCATGCACTACGGAAACATGAAGTTCAAGCAGAAGCAGCGGGAGGAGCAGGCGGAGCCGGACGGCACCGAAGGTGCGAGGGGCAGGCAGGCAGTGCTGGACAGGCCCACGGTGCTGGGCCTCCCACACTGCAGCCTACAGCGGTACCTTTCAGCACTTCCTAAGGAATTAGGTTGACAACAAGGTTGTTTGTACCACAATGGAGAAAATGGAAGGAAACCAGGAGAAATAGGAGAAGCAGGTGGTCAGAGAGTGGTGGCTTTTTCCAGAGGCAGGCTCTGCTCCATCCCATGTGGTCCTGTCCCCAGGCTCTCTCCTCAGCTAGAACCCAGCCAGGCTGCTCCCGGAGGACCCGAGGTGTGTGGAGTAGAGGGGTTGGTAGGGACAGAGATGTGGGATAGGTGGGCAGATAGGGAGTCCTCCCACAGTCCCAAGGACCTCTCCTCCTCAGCTGCACTAACCACAAGTGAGTTTGGTATTTTTCCTCCTGTGCCCAAGACTCACCCCAGCCCCAGGAGGCACAGCCCTGAGCTCTGCACATCACCATCATCAGTGTAGGGCATTTGCCTGCCCAGCCCTTGGGTGAGCCTCTCACAGGCTCATGCCATGCTCTGTTTGGGAGACAGCAGGCCAGGGGGCAGGACACAGCTCAGGACATTGGTGTGTCATGTTCTCTGGGCTCAGTTTCCTCCTCAGTCCTCTGGGGGCTGCTGTGAGAATCCTTGGAGAAGGAGATGTGGAAGTGTGAACAGTGCTAGACAGATGCCCGAGAACATTCCTCTTCGCCCACCTTCACGGAACCTTTCTCCAAGTCTGTCCAGATCAAAATGTCAGCTGGGTTTCACGATAGCATGTCAACAGTTATCACAAAATTCTTAAAATTACATCAAATAAATCCCCTCTAAATAGAGAAATCCACATGTTGGATGGCACAATGGGATGGCTGGGGTGGGAGATGGGTGCTTAACAATACACTCGTTGGGAGCCTTGATTTCCCAGCCAGTCAAATTGGTCAACATGTGAACTAAGAGCAGAGCACGCCCCAGGAGCTAGATACTGGGGCGGAGAATACAGGAAACAGGGAACAGAGGACACCTACTTCCATCAGCCACGTCCCTGCCCTGGAGGGGCAAGGGCTGCAGTGAGCGTGGGACCCAGTGCTTGTGAAAGGCCTAGTCCAGAGACAGACAGCAGACATAGAGACAGAGCTGAGAGGAGATGGGTGTGGCTGGAGGCCGGGGGCTACACAAAGGGGCCTGGGCTCCTGCCTGACCCGGCTCACCCTGGCTGTGTGACCATGGGCAAGCCTGTGCTCTTTCAGACCTCCACTTCCTCCTCTTTAAGGAAAGGAAGTTGGACCTGATGCCTCCTAAAGGCTCTGACCTCAGGGTAGGGAAGGAGGGTCAATTAAAGTGGTCACTCACTCCTTTCCTTCTCAACCAGATGCTGACAAGTCCGCCTATCTCATGGGGCTGAACTCAGCCGACCTGCTCAAGGGGCTGTGCCACCCTCGGGTGAAAGTGGGCAACGAGTATGTCACCAAGGGGCAGAATGTCCAGCAGGTGTACTACTCCATCGGGGCACTGGCCAAGGCCGTGTATGAGAAGATGTTCAACTGGATGGTGACGCGCATCAACGCCACCCTGGAGACCAAGCAGCCACGCCAGTACTTCATAGGAGTCCTGGACATCGCTGGCTTTGAGATCTTCGACGTGAGTCAGGGGAGCCCTGGGAGTGGGCAGAACATCACTCACTCATTCCACCCTCA
>CAUYRT010011249.1:0-53744 GCA_963574885.1 Lepilemur ruficaudatus | reverse complement strand
ATATAGAAAAAATTAGCCGGGCATGGTGGCGCATGCCTGTAGTCCCAGCTACTCGGGAGGCTGAGGCAGGAGGATCGCTTGAGCCCAGGAGTTTGAGGTTGCTGTGAGCTAGGCTGACGCCACGGCACTCACTCTAGCCCGGGCAAGGGAGTGAGACTCTGTCTCCCCCCCCCAAAAAAACAAAAAACAAAAAAACAAAAACAATGAAAACATGCCAGTCAGAATTAACTATGGCTATAGCTAAAGTCTCTATATGTATTCTTTCAGATGACTTTACATGCAAAGATATTCACACACTGTATTTGTTACATGCTTAGTTTCCACAATTATATGTAACAAACATTTTCCCATATAAATGAAAGTTCAGCAGTACCATTTTTAGAATTGCATAATAAAATAAAACACCTATGGATAATGTGCACGGTTGCACAGGTGAGGGAATGATCGACTCTTCCTGAAGGAGCCGTGGGTTTTAAAGAACAGCCGGCAATTGGCTCAGCAAGCAATGGCAAAGACCACTGTTGGCAGCAAAAAACAAGCAGATGGCACTTGCAAAGCTACTGAGACAGGAAAACAGGTGATGTGCTTGGGAGTCTTAAAACAACTTAATAAAACTGAATCACATATAAAAAATTTATAAGTTATGTAGTTAGAAAAGCAGGTAAGGTTTTTTTTAGTTTGATGTAATACCACTTTTGCTTTTGTTACCTAAGTTTTCGGTGTCATATCCAAAAAGCCATTGTCAAGGCCCATGTGAAGGAAGTTTTCCCCTATCTTTTTTTCAAGGAGTTTTACAGTAAGTCTTACATTTAAGTCTTTTATCCATTTTGAGTTGATATTTGTGTCAAATTTGTTCAATTTCATTCTTTTGCATGTGGCCAGCCAGTTCTCACAGCAGCATTTATTGAAGAGACTGTCTTTTCCCCATTGTGTATTCTTGGTGCCATTTTTGAAAATTAGTTGACCATATGTGTTTGGACTTATTTCTAGGCTCCATATTTTGTTCCATTGGTCATGCTCATTTTTATGTCAGTACCATACAGTTTTGATTACTATAGCTGTATAATATAATGTGAAATTAGGAAGCGTGATACCTCCAACTTTGTTCTTTTTTCTCAGGATGACTTTGGCTATTTTGTGCCTTTTGTGGTTCCACTTGAATTTTAGAATTGAGTTTTCTATTTCTGCGAAAAGTGTCATTGGAATTTTTATATAGATTGCATTGAATCTATATATTGCTTTGGGTAGTATGGACATTTAACATCATTAATTCTTCCATTCCATAAACACAGGATATATTTCCACTTATTTTTGTCTAAAGAGTGGGAGAAAATATTTCTAAACATTATATCTGATTAGGTGTTAATATCCCAAATATATAATAAGAACTTCACACAACTCACTAACAAAAATCCAACTGATTTAAACATGGGTGAAGACCTGAATAGGCATTTTTCCAAAAAAGACATACAAATGGCTAAGAGGTATATGAAAAGATGCTCGTATTCATTAATCATCAGGGAAATGCAAATTAAAATCACAATGAGATATCACCTCACACTTCTAAGAATGGCTATTATCAAAAAGACGAGAGATAGCAAGTGTTGGAGAGGGTGTGGAGAAAATGAAACCCTTGCACAATGTTGGTGAGAACGTAAATTAATACATCCATTATGGAAAGCAGTAGGGATATGCCTTAAAACATTAAAAATAGAACCACCATATGACCCACCAATCCGTCTGCCCTCTGCTGGATATGTAACCAAAGGAAATGAAATCAATCCCTGGTAAAGATAACTGAACTCCTATGCTCGTTGCAGCATTTTCTCACAATAGCCAAGCTCTAGAAACAACCCAAGTGTCATTTGGTGGATGAATGGATGAAGAAAAAGAGATACTGCCATTTGTGACAATGTGGATGAAACTGGAAGACATTATGTTAAGTAAAATAAGCCAGACACAGAAAGAAAAATACTATATGATCTTATATGTGAAATCTTTAAAAAAAAAAAAGAATCAAATACATAGAAATAGGAGAGGGAGGTGAAATGGGAAGATGTTGATCAAAGGGTACAAAGTTAATGTTATGTAGGAAGAATGTCCAGAGATCTAATGTACAGCAGAGGAACTATAGTTAATAATACTGTATTGCATATTGAAAATTTGCTAAGAGAGTAGATTTTACATTCTCTCGCCACAAGGAAAAAAGGAAACTCTGTAAGGAGATGGATATGTTAATTTGCTTGACTGCGGTAATCATTTTACTATGTATACATATATCAAAACATCATGCTATGCACTCTAAATATGTACAATTTTTTTAAAAAGTAAAGTAGATCAGGGCCAGAACTTCAAGTTATGCAGGCCACGATGAGGAATGCAGGATGTATCCCATATGTCATTGCTTCCAAAACTTCTTTTGGGTTGCAGATGGCTTTGAAAATCTTGTGAGAAATGTAGATTCTAGACCCGGAAAACATATGCACACAAAGTACACATAAAAATGTACAAACAATATAGGAGACTCAGAGGCCTCTGAGGTTAAAGCCAGTGAAGTATTTTAGCCAAGAGAGTGACAAAGTTAGGCTTTCCGCTGTTTGTTTCCTAGTAATTATGCTTAGCTGGATCACATTCAGTTCCATGCCCATCCATCCCTTTTCCCTTCAGATAACTTTGTCATCTAAAAGAGGAAAGTAATCATATTGTGCAATCTCTAATGATCATGTATACCAGTGATTTGACATTTAGGATATAATTTTAATACATAGAAACTCATATATACTATGAGATATCTTTCTCTCAAATGCTTAACAGACACATTAAATCTAAACCTGTTCTTTAATTCTGCTATGTATATTCTGGAACTTTTGTCTTTAATTATTATCATCCCCCATAAATATTCATAGAATACCTAACAGAGCACTCTTCCAGATCACGTGGATAGAGGGAAAAGGAAGTTCGTTTTTTGTTCCTGAGAGAAGTAAAACCTTTAGAAAATCTACAGTGCTCCAAATCTGAACACTTAATCTTAGCTTATTCTTATTCACCCAATCTTAGCTCATAATTGTAGCAATTCATTAGCAAAGTTCAGAGCTCATTGAGGAGACTTGATTTTTCTTTATAGGTTGTTTCTGCTCTCCTGTAGCTTCATTGTGACATTTTTTTCTCTGATAACAGAGGTTTGTGTCTGTCTGTCTTGCATAGAGGCAGAACATAAGTTTTCAGCCACAGTTAACCTGGGCATCATCACGTCTTTGTTTCTGCCATGTTCTAGCTTGGTGTCCTTAGGTCAGTCATTTAACTTCTCCAACTCCCATTTTTACCACCTGGAATAAGTGGATAATAAGACCTAGACTTGTGGTTATGTACCATGGATGTGTATAAAGCTAGTACATAATAGCTCTTTAATAAAGGAAGACTACTGAGCCATCAATAAAATAGGAAACAAGAACAACAACACAAACAACAATGTACAAACGATGAAGCACAGAGATCGCCAATGTTGACCAACTACCTTGATCTGTCCTTCCTTCTAGTCAAACAACTGCACTGCATTTTCCAGCTTCCTTTGCAGTTAGGCATGGTCATGTGACTGAGTCCTATGTGGATGGAGTTGATGGGCACCAGTTCTTAGCCTGGCCCATAAAATTTCTCATAATCAGTCCATATATAAATATATATTTTTATCATTTGCTAGCCAAATAGCAAGGAAGAGGGGGCTGAAGGAGAAACTAAGTCTACACATTATTTTTTATGTTCTGCAAGCTGAACTTTACCCTTCTGCAGGGAGATGTTTAGTGTGGAAGCAGTAATCCTCAAAACATAATGACAGAAAACTATGACTTCAGAAACTTTGCTAAAACCCTGAAAAATGAGGGGTCATATACTCCCAGAATATAAAATAGCGTATTTCATAAGAGAACAAATCTAAATCAACAAATCTAAACATTCGCAAGAAACAGTCAAGGAATGCTTCTTGACAAGGAAATTCAGTCTAGAAAGAGAGGAATCAAAATTAAGGCTGTTCCAACTCAGGCCCATGCTTTCCTTTCACAAATAGATGGTGCCATTTAAAGATAAATAAAAATCACAAAGAAAGCATTGGCTTTAGCATAAATACCAAGAAGGGAGGAGAAGAGGTATATAAACCAAAGGCAAAAGGAGAATGTAATTCCAAACAGAAATGACAACCCCCTCCAAAAAAAAAAAAAAAAACAGAGGAAAATTTCAGTTAAATAATTATTCAGGAGTGTCAGGAAATTTTAGACAAAAAGAACTCTCAAGCAAAGAGCTCAAGGAAATTCAAAGTTCAAATAAAATTTTTGAATAAAATAAATATTTAAAATAAAATGTAGTAAAAAAGTACAGAAAGTACTAAAATTGTACTGAAAGTATTTCAGTACTGAAAGTACTGAAAATAAAGTAAGGAGAAAAAAATGAGTTGTCAGAACTTAGAAAAGACGTGAAAGACAAAAATTTAAAATGCTATGGAGATGAAAATGACATTAGAACCAATTTCAAAAATGAAACTAATAAAAATACAATTATAGTAAATATAAGACAGGCTTAAGATAATCACATAAAATGAATTGGACAAGAATAAGGATATGGTATGATTAAGAGACTAAAAAGATGTGGAAAGCAAAAATAATACAACATAGACATAATTCATGTTCCTGAAGGAGTGAATAAAATGAACAAGAAAAAATTCAAACATATAGCATGATAAAACTCTAAGTAAAGCTTGAACATGAAAATTGAAGGGTACATGCAGCAAGGAAAACAATAAAGTCCTGAACAATAAACATTAAACTTTATCTCAGTAAACTTGTTGAATTCAAGGCTTTTAAAAGAAAATATGGGTGTCTCAATGGACAACATTTCCTGTGCCTCACCCACCGTAAGTCACATAGAAGTTTTCACAAAAGTTTAGATTGGTCTAACTGTTCTCCACGGCAATGTTCAATTCAAGGAAAAAGTGGAATGTTACCTACACAATTCTAAGGGACAAAAGGAACCCATCTAAATTGTCCTTCAGGTATGAAACTAACTGGCACAAATATGACATGGGGGAATGGCCTTTTTTAGCACTAAAATAATCTACGCCATTTCCCCTAGCAACCCAAACACCTGCACTAAGAGTGGACTTGATGGTCAAATATAACTCTACTTTAAATCCCTTAGCCCCTTCTCCCAACAGATCGCCAGCCTCAGACTCCTCACAGATCAAAATTCGGGAAGTATCACCTTTGAATGCAAGAGCCAAATATCCTCAATATGTAAGAAATCAAGGAATAACAGTGGACAATGAAATCTCACAAATGAAAAGGAATCAAATGGGGAAGCTTTGGTCAAATAACTAATCATAAATGTTTAATCCATTTATAAATTTAAGGCTAAATAAATGTGTGCATTATGAGAAGCAGTATAATGGAGTGCTTCTGGAAATGAGTTGCCTGAGTTTGAATCCTGGCTCAGGAGTCAGATCTCCTGCTTTCAAATCTCTGCTCTTCTGCTTACTAGCTATGTGGCCTTGGGAAAGCTACTTAATGTATTTGTTTCCCCAATTTCTTTACCTATAAAATGAAAGTAATAATAGCCCTTAAATTGTAGTGCTTTTGAAAGAATCAAGTAAGTCTTTTGTACAATGTTTGGTACATAGTAAGTGCCTGGCAATTGTTAACTATTTTTGGATTGTTTATGCATCCACTAGGGAAGATCCTGTTCCAAATTGCATGAAGAAGCTGCTTTCACATTGTATTATAGGAGGTGATACAGAAGAACCTGGCGATTGCTTTGGAGTCAGAAGAAGGCCAGAATTTGGATCCTACCTCTACCTGGCCCCTACATCCTCCCCTTAGCCACACGCCTGTATCCATAGTAACCAAGCCCAACTGGTATGCAGCATTTGATAAGATGAGGAATCCACCTCTAGAAATATTAAGTTTCTGATCAAGGTCATACAGGTAGTCTTCAATGGCAGAGATAATGTTTCATCCCAGATATTTTGACACCTAGGTAAACATTTTCTAATGAACAATAGTGGCATTTATAATGCTTCTTAATTTTCTATGGCTTAATGACCTAGCAGGCTGGGGATGTATCAGTATTATAAACTAAATTGCATTCTCTCAATTTAATTTACTTCCTTCCAATATGAATAAAATTAATAGGAAAAAATGAAAAGAGGAAAAAAACTTTCTGAAAACCACAAGTAAAAAGAGAAAAATGTAGCTTAATACCAATAAATTACTACATGCAAACCCCCATCCACCTTTCCTATGCCTATACCACAGCTCTTTTTCCCACGCAAACTCAAAGAAATGTTACAATCCTTCTCAACAATGTGGTCCAGGCACTCACCACCATTCCAATGTAACTGGTGCTCGGGATGAACATTTTTTGACATACTGAGCAGCTGGTTCAATCACAAAGCTTCACAACACACAGTGGACATCAGCTCATTCCCTAAAGTGCACGCCTGCTTAGGGATAAGCTCTCCTCTCTTCCTTATTACATTTACTTTTTGTTTACCTGGAGATGTTATTAATTTTAAAAGTTAATCAAATTCCCTGAGAGAGAACTCTGTCTAATTAAAATGCCCTCAACAATTTTGTCAAATTTATTAAAACAAGAACGTGGTCTGTGAAGGCCTAGGACACAGCCTAGCAGACTTAAGCTCTGCTGAGCCAATTCAGAAAGTCAAAAAAGTTACAAATCCACCAGAATTAAGAATTTATCCAAGAAATTAATTTGTCATCTCTGAAAAAATAATCCTAAAATCCTCCAAAAGAGACAGGAAACCATTTTATTAATGGAAAGAGCTTTCCAACGAAACCTAAGCATGGCGCCTTTATTTGAATACATGCTACAATGTTCATTGAAGGACAGCTCACATATGTATCTGCTCTGCATCATGGCATTGCCCATATGGGCTGGCACTGTTTCCACACCTCACAGATACCATCTCAACTTGAGATCTGGAAACAAAATCATTCTCTGTCCAATGCAAACAATGCTGTGGAGCACACTGTCCTGTCCCCGCGCTAACCACACAAAGACCTTCTTTAAAACCACCAGTTCAGGCTTTAAAACTCTATAAATACCTTGCCCTAATTTCTCTTTTTGAGACACTACTCAGACTCTATCAAGAGCTGGCTTTGCCTGATCAGCAAGTTTTTCTGATGGTTTTTTTGAGGCATTATCATTTGACACAGTGAATTTCTACAGTGGCCTTCTGAAAGTTGAATGTTTTAAATTACCATTTTAGAGAAGAGAAATTTGATGTTCTGACAAATTCAGGAACTGACCACAAATTTCATATGCTGAAATTAAATAATGACAGATGGTGAGTACACATCATAGTCAGTTGAATACTAGGAATTTAATCTTTCACCCATTCATTCATCCTTTCAGCATATATTTATTGAATGCCATTAAGCCTCAGCTCACAATAAAAAACAAGGCAAAAAAAAAGTCTTCCTTTAATGACACTTAAATTATAGTGAATGAGACAGAAAAAATAAGGCAAAAACCAAAGAATAAACAATATAAATTTTGCTAATAATAAATGCTACAAAGACTATAAAGCGTTTAAAAGGTAAGGAATGAGGAGCTACAAGTGTAGATGGGGAAAGCAGAATGACTTTCTGAGCAATGACACTGGAGAGATGTGAGTGACATGAAGGAAACAGCCATTTGAGGCAACCTCCCCAGGCACAGGGAAGAGCAAATGCAACACTCTTGAGGCAAAAACAAAGAAACAGAAAGAAGTTGAGTGAGAGGGACAGGGGGTCACAGAGTTTATACTTTAATCCTAGTGGGATGGAAACCATTGAGAAATTTTCAGTGGAGACTAACATGACCTAATTTATACTTTTAAATGATAAATAGATAATGTGTTGACAATATCTCAGCAGAAGTTGGAACAGGGAGAGGGAAGCTTTTGCTGTAGCCCAAGAAGGTAGTAGTAGCAGAAACTGTGCGCAGTGGTCAGATGAGAGACACGTTCTAAGAGCCGAGTCTTCAGTCTTAGATGATGGAGAGTATGCAGTTGTGAACGAAAGGCAGGCTACCCACGCTGCCTTTAGCTTCAAATCCACCCGCCATTGCCCTGCCACAAAACTAGAACATTTCTCCCTTGCCAATAGACATGATGCCAAACTGTTTCATTATTACAAGGTGCTAATCAGATGGGGGTGGGGACTGGGGGAGGGACAGGTTTCTCCCTGGTTCTGGTGCCTCAGCAGCCTCCTGCAGTGAACCTAATGCATGTAACATGCCACCTCCCTGTGGTCAGCTACCCCTGCACCTTAAGGGCAGTTTCCCAGGGCATCCAGCTCCCTGGGCAGATTCCCAGGATTGTATAAGATTCAGTTTCTCCCCTTGGATGGCTTTTCCTAATATTCCTGCATGTGTTTTCCAGAGAGTTCCATCAGCACAGCACCTCCATCATTTGGAGGGCCCTGGCTACACCCTTTCCAACCAGGTCTCAATTTCAGCCCTGGTGGTGTATGTGTGGGAGTGGGGGGGGGTACAGGGGAGGGACCCTTATCCAGATTTGTTTCTTCCTTACATGATCTGCCTCTGATCTGAACATAGTGGCTGTTCCCTGTGTCTCCTATTTCTGTATTCTTTAGAATTCTTTTTACCTCTTAGTAGCGCTAAGTCCCCATTACTCCAATCTCCTGTGATAGCTAATGATTCTTTATATTAAACTTCCCCTGTTCAAATTACCAAGTGGTTTCTGTTTCATAATTGGATCTTGATGAATACAAGGGGCATTGAGAATAATTTCTTGGTATTTGGTCAGAGCAAATGGGTAAAAAAGTGTTGCCATTACTAAGATGGGGGAGGCTGCTGAGCAGAAGAAATCAATGTTCTGCTCTGGTTAAGTTAAATTGAAGTTGCTTTTTTGCTGTAAGTGGAGGCAGTTTTATATGTGTGGCAGGGATGTAGGAGAGAGGACAGAGCAAGGGACATAAATTGGAGAAGACCAGCAAACAGATCACATTCAAAGCCACAAGATTGCTTAGCAGAGTGTGTAGAGAAAGGAAGGTTGCTAAGGACTGCGCCCTCTGGAACTCCAACTTTTAGAGTCTGGGAAGGAGAGAATGAATAGCAAAGAAATTGAAATGGAGTAACTAATGAGATAGGAGAAAACCCAAGAGCAAGAGTCATTTTAGTAATTAAATGAAGAAAGTATTTCAATAAAAAGAGATTGCTCAACTGTATCCTACCCTACTTTGAGACTAAGATGTGAACTTGTAATTAACCATTGGGTTTGTAAATTGATGTCATCAATGACCTTGACAAGATTGGTATGGTGGAGGAGAGTACAAAACAAACTGTGGAAATGGGCCAAGGAAATGACGCGAGGTGAGGAACTGGAAGCAGAGAATGTAGACAATTCTTTCAATGAATTTTCTTATAGAAAACTTACAGAGGAAAGCAAAGCAATGGCATGGCATTGACTGGGGGCAATGGAGTACAGGGCATGGTTGTTTCATTACTACAGACTCTTTTATGCAGATGTGGCTGGTGCAGGGGAAAGAGAGAAAGTGAGGGTGCCGGGTGCTGAGGCCACAGATGCAGAGGCAGAGCCCTGAGTGGACAGTTGGGGGTGGGATCCACAGAATGAGTAGATATATTTATACACCAACACTCACAATTTTGTAGTTTCATAATTTTATTATGTTTATTTCAAAAATGATCTGCATTGATCTTTTAGAGTAGTGTCTTAAATTTAAATATCTTAAAAGGTTTTGTGGTTTCAAAGCATCACAGTGGGGAAAAACCATTTATATCATGCACTGTAGTTGCTTTGATTGTTTTCATTTAGCTCAGTAAGTCTGAACTGCGTAAGTAGACTCTTGTGTTTTCTGGTAACTCTGCTTGACTCTCCTTGGCAGTTTGGAGACTATCCTCATCATGCCCTTCTGTGAACTTACTCGCAACACAATTCATGGCATAAACACTTTTACCCCGTCAGGTCTTTTTAAGAACAAACAGACCAATTGGAACAAACTTCAGTTTGGCCTGTTTAACATTCTTAACCTTTTAATATCCATAAAAGGTAGAAGTAATTTAAAAATCAAATATATTGTATGTCAGTACTTTCAGAGAAATTCAATGTGTGTTCACTTCTTGAATGTTTATAACTAACTTCAACCTCAAATAAAAATTTCTTTTTTTAAAAATTTGGCAGATCTTCATGAGGAGTGTGTCATGTGGGGTGACTTTACTGATAGTGACAGCAGGTACAAGACTCTTTTTGTCTCTATGATATCCCAAGACGGGCCAAAGGGCATCTAAGGCCTAGGCCTAGAAACTGACCAATATTGTCATGAAAATTATCTCTCTGTGGTCCTTAGTACAACCACTGTCTTGCAGGTTACATGATTACAGTCTTATAATTAGTGTTTATTCTATTTCTATTACATTATGATATAATACAAATAAAGTGATGTATAAAAATGTATTTCAAAATATACCACTGAATATATTTCACTTTAAGAAAGACTCACTACATCATTATTGAATTTCCTATTTCCTTGGATAAACAAAGAATTATGGACCAGTGCCTTTCATTTGTAATTACTCAGAGGTTCTTTAACCTTAAGGGGAGGGAGTTTATGCACAAAGACAGGGCAGTTTCTTCGCCCTAGAGTCATTTGGGTACACAGGGCTGGATACTTTACACAAGGGCGTTACTAACCCTGCAGATGAAACTGCAGCTCTGGGAGAGTTTCCCATCATCCATACAGCCCCTCTCCTGCCCTCAGGCAGCTGTCACTAGGAACCAGTGCTCAATCTCCAAACTGGGTATTTAAGTGGAAGCCTCTAAAAGTATCTGATAACAAGAAGCTGCTGAGAAGAAGCCACTGACACAGTTGATACAGAAAATTAAGGCCTGGCTGATCTCTTATCATGTAGGAATATATGAATGAGGGGGAATAAACTATGTGTGGCCAAATAACCTGAAATACTCAAATAGTAGAGAAATCTCCTTTGAAAAGAATTCTCTGAATGAGACAGAAAGAAACTGTAGACAGCGCTGGTCAATTTTGAACCATTTATAAAATTTTCTGTAGAACAAGAGGTTAACTGTGAAGCTGTACGTTAATAGGTTATGACAAAAATGGAAATGACAAGAGAGCTGGAAATTTAATTTTAGGAAGGTTTAGGAAATAATGTTGTGAAACTAAACATGGTTGTGAGGAGAGAGGGGAAGATATCTGGCTCTCTCCCAATTCTAACTGAAATTATCAAGGAAATAGTAACATGGGGGTTGGTGGGGGGCGGGTAGACCATGAGCACAAGAAGCCACGGAAGGCTGCCTTCCTATTGTAAGACTCGTCGATGGAACTTTTTCTTCCTAAACTTGGTGCTTAGTTGATCATGTGCTAAAAGGAAAGTTAGGATTTGCCAGCAACTGGCCTCCTGAAAAGATAACTTGGCCTCCAGGTGAGCAAGTAGAGGTGCACTCCTACCTGGGGAAGACTCTGGAGTCTGAGAAACAATGGCTTTAGGCTTTGGGGTAATAAACCCTAAGATGGAGAGGAAAATCCTCCCCAGGTCCCTTCCTCTACACGGGACCATGCACAATAATTTCTCTGCTTATAGAATTCTTAGCCACAATATTTTCAACCAAAATCTGATAGGCATTGCCACCTGTCTTCAGGCACTTAGGTTGTAAAAGAAAATATTAATATTTTAGTAATTGTTTTTTTCTTTCTTTCTTTCTTTTAGAGGTGAACTTTTCTCTTGCCTGGCTTTTGTGGTATTGGTTCTTCATCCTTAAAATTCAAAGGAATTTTATGTTTGGACATAAAGTCCTTTCTATTTGCTTTCCAGGTACTCAGGAGGTAGCCCTGATAGGAGGACTGAAGTCTTTCTGCATCTCAGAGGAGGTTTTTTTCCTTTCTAATACTTTAACTTTGTCCATAGGCTCAGTTCTTGCCTGTTAAAGTTCCTTTTATATATATTGAATCTCCTAATTTTTTAAAAAAAATTTATTGTCATAAATACGTGCAGCATAAAATCAACCTCTTCGCCTTTCTTAAATGTGTAGTTCAGTAGTGTGTCTCAGAGCCCAGGGCAATGCTGTTAAAGTCATGAAATTCTGCAAAGGACAAATCAGGGAATGAGATACCCGGCTGGACTGTGTGCTTTCTGTGTGCAACCGGACGTCATTCAATAGCTAACCTAGTTGTCTTTCTGGACCCGCCTGAACTTGAGATTCTGTGGCGCTGAAAGATGGTAAAGAGATTTGAAGAAGGGCTTCCAGAAGGTAAGTGTGGTCTTTGATGAGTTGTCTACTCTTGACATGTAAGATGATGCTCTCCTGAGAACAAAAGGTAAACTCTTTTGACTCTTTCTTTTTTAAATTTCAGGGGATTCATTTCTTACTTGACTTAAAGATGGGTGGAAAGATCCTTGTCCAAAATCTCTGGTCAGGCAGCCAACAGTCGCATCTCTGTGAATACACACTGCCTTCTGTGAGATTTATGGCCCAGATTAGAAATGAAGAGCAGGAATCATTCATTGCTAATGAAATAAAATACTAGGACAAACTTCAAAGAAAACACACCACACTCTCCAGCATCTTCATACCCCCTTACCTTCAGACCTGTCTTCCTTCTGTGCTGCCTCCATGGTCCTGTCTGCCCTCCAAGAACTAACTGTCCCTGCTTGCTCAGAACTCTGGAGCAAGGCTTACCCAAACCCCACCTGCTCTCAGCGAGCGGTTCTCAGAGCCAGGCCTTTTTTTCCCAATCACTCCTGCTGGTTCTTCCAATTCCCCTCTCTTCTGAGACCTACAGGAGCCCTTTGGCATGCTGAGCACTACCTAAGCAGACCTGCCATCGCTGGACCCCTTTACCATAGAGCTCTCATTACCAACTATTTACAAAATTCTCCAGTCAGTCCCTTGCCAGAAGGGTTTCCTTTTCCTACCAGTCCTAATAGATGTGACAGTCCTTGGCCAATGCTTTATCTTATTAGAGGAATGTGGGCAAAATCTACCTAATCAAAGCTATAACAGCTTCACAAATGTTCATCTCACTAACCACATACCCAAAAGCTGCAACTGAGAGTGGATGGCTTCCAAAAGGCTGAATCTTAACTCAAGAATCAGTTTTAATGGCAGCTTCATTGAGGAGGATTTGGGGAGGCAGGAGGGATTTGCTAGCCCCTCCTGAATCACTCCACCAAAGCTCATTTCACCTACATGTGAAACTGTCTCTTTCTTCCTAATTTATATAAAGTTGAGGAGGGAGGCGAGGGGACTCAATGACACTTTCCCAGGAAAATCAAGAAATACATAAAAGCTGAGTAAAGTCACTTTTAATGGGTGCTAGAAGCAATCGTACTGCCCAGGCCTCAAAAACTATTATCCTTGAATTCAAAATCTGGTGGATAGTGACCATGAGCTAATCTGAGAGTTGTGAGGCTCAGGGAAATGTCTTTTTCTTACTAAAGAAGAAAATGCATGCCTATATTTTCTTTGCATTTTCTTGAAAGTTACCTTGAATCACTGTAGAAACAAAAGAGATAATTTAGAATTGAATCAAGATGAGATAAGTATTCACAAAATAGAGGAATAACAAGAAAATATGTTAAAATTTGTAAATCTCCCTTTAGGGCCTCTCAGTGGTTCTCAGCCCTCTCAGACCCAATGCATTGATTTGGATCACAAATATTTGGTAACGCTTTTACCATTCTAAAACAAAATTCATAGAAAATTTTATCATTCTAAAATGAAATTCATATCCTTCCTACACTAATAATGTAAGCATATGTATTATTTATATGTATAATGTTCTAACTGTTATACAAATGAGTAATGAAAGGAAAAGTTATTTGTAGTAAAACAATATGCATTTCAGTGTGTAAACACTCAGACATGATCACAAAAAAAGACAAAACGAGGCAATCTGATGTGGCATCTTTTCCAGTATCTTCCTAAATACTAATATTGCTTACAGGTGTGTTGTGTCCTATTTTAATGCCATAGATGGTGTTGCTATTAATCATGTGATTTTTCAAAGGAATCAACAACTCTTGGTAAAGTTCTGAGGAAACCAAATAAAATCCTTCTTTAATATCCATGATAGTTGCATTTCTAGAAATTCAGAAAATTAAAACGATACACAAAATACCATGTGTTTATGAATACTGAATAAAACCCAATAACTGCTCTGATTATTCTGAGTGTGTTTCACTTTATGAATGTCCAGCACAACATTCAAATATGAATCAAGACCTGATAATTCTTTATTGTAAAGACAGTTGGGTGTAAGGCAAGATGTCTAGTCCCTGGCCCCCACCACCAAATATTAATATTACTCTCTTGTAATGGTGATATCCAACCATGGCTCTACAGGCCAATATTACCCCCACTCTCACGGGAGATTCATTTCAATAGCAATTAAAGACAGAAAACATGCTATTTTTTAAATTTATTCTATTAATACTGATGAATAAGATATGTTAGAGAATGCTGTATTTCTATATTTTGAGTAATATTTCTTATAGGTCTACAGAAATAGGCCTTTTATTATAACATATTCATACAGAGAAAACCAGAATTGCCTGACCTCAACATATCTAAAATCGGGGAGAGAAAATAATATAATCTACAAGATAAAAGTATGATAGTGATAATATTAACATAAGAAAAAAAGACGAATGAAATCCCCACAAATAACTTTTTCAATTTAAATATTTCTCTATGTTTCTTTATCTTCTTATACATTTTATGGGTGTTACAAATGTTCTCAAAACTTTTATGGGTCATAGCAATTGTCTTACAAATTTTATGAGTCAAAGTGAGAAAGACAAAACTAAGAAAATAAACAGGAAAAAAGACAAATAGGAAATAAAATAAATATAACTTTTTGAAAAAGATAAAAGAGAATTTATAAAAGGAAAAAATTTGAAACAAGTCATGTTTGAACTATGTTACTACTTTTTCTTCCTCAGAATTAATTTCTCTTACTCTTAGAAACTCACAGGGGTATTTCTTATTCATCTGATGAACTGTGGATTCATTGAGTGATAACAAATTAAGAAGGACCTTTAAATCTGGAAGATATACCTTGATGAAAAAGAAAAAATTCCCTTAATTCATTCAGTTCTTCTATTCATATCATTAATTACTTCAGGTTTTCTGAAGCATTAGATACGAAACTGGATCAGTTCCTGGGAAAGTTTTGAGAGTATGAAACATTGAGAGCAAAAGTAGAATGGGGAGGAGGAAAAAAACCCAAAAAGAAAAAATCCACAAACCTGTGTATCGACCTAGCCAGTAATAGAGGTTCTTGAAATAAAATCAATTTAACATGCACATGTCACAGGTTATGAATCAAATTTTGCAAAAATTTACTCCAAATTTGATAAGAAACCCAAATTATTTAATGCTTTAAAGAATGATAATTTTATTACTTTCAAGTATGTTTATTCATCCATTCTTCAAATATTCCAAAAACCTTCTTCATGCAGCCTAATCACACAGGGCCTAAATTAATAGGGTTTTTAATATATTTCCCCAAAGTCCTTTTTTTTTAGTTTTCACTTATTTAAAAACACATAACTTTAGGGGAGGAAGGGAACTCTAAAGATTTCGGTATAACTTTCTTTTCTCAAATTAAATCAACTGTGGCCTGGGACATTTAGAAATTCTCTCAAAAATCAGAAAAGGAAAAAAACACTAATCACTTCCCTTGGGAACTCATTTTAATGCCTGGCAGTATATTGAGCAAGAATATTCTCTAAATCATAGTTTTACCGTTACTTAGACGTGTTCAGTAAATTTTGGAATGATTTTGGGGGCAACAGTGCAATTAGTGACATTGAGGAAGCTGATTCCCACGTCCTTAAACCTGACCTGTCAAAGGACAAATCTAGAAAATCTTGTTATAGCAGAAGGCCATGAGTTCTTTTCTCTTGATTCTTAGATAATTGACTTCCCTTAAGAGTTATTATAATCTAGAAAAGTTTCTTACCATTCTCTTATTTGTTTTTGTCAGGGTGTGAGATGAATGGGACATCTTATCTCGTTAGCCAAGTGGAGTTTGTGTCTTTGGAGCTAAATTGTGGCCAGGATCAATCTTCCTAAGGTGAAGTAGAGTGAAAAGAGTTGCATCCAGTCCAAAGCCTAAAAAAACGCCATGTTTCCAATGGAGTAAATTAGAATGAGGTAATGAAACTCTAAAACTCTTTAGACCCATGTTGCCTGGATGGGCCAAGCAAACATTCTGTATTGGAAACTAGTGCAGTATTGCAACTCCAGGTGCATTCAACATTGCTGGTCTTTGTAGGGGCATCATTCAGAGACCACAGGAATCAAACAAGGACTAGGATGAGTGCTCTGACGTTTTACAGTCCTCTGTTTGGCTACATCAAGGCACGGTTTGATCATGCAATGCAATGCCATTCTTACATTCCCTGTGCCCATTTTCACTCCCAATGTAAAGGAAGTAATTATGAATACTGCAGTTTGTGGCTAACGGCACAAAACGCGATTCCACAGGTCAATTATCTTTTGCTTAAACCAACGGCTTCCTCCCAAAACAAACAGCAGCAAGTCACAACAGCTGATTGCTGTTACACTCAAGAGGATTTCATTATAAAACACAACATTGCTTTTACATTCATTGGCACGTTCCACAACTTGTAAGTAATAGATCCTAAAGAACTGGTAGGGGAGGAAACAAAAAAGGATGATCCCTATAAAAAATAGGTTTTTCAGTTGAGCCCAGAACTCTTGGTGGGATAGTAAGGAGTGGCCTAGCTTCCGCACCATCGACACAATGATGAAGACCTGGAAGACCAAGAGAATCACCGCAACGGCTATGACAGTCGTGACTATCATATAGTTGATAACTTGCACGTACACATGAGAAAGTTCTTTGTGGAATTTAAAACAGCGACGCTCATTGTAGTCCTCCTGAGCTCCGTACTGGGAAACAACTAGGGGCACCACAATGACAATCACCAGCACCCACAAGCCGGTGCTGGCAGCCACAGCGTGCAGCTTTCTGTAGAATTCCACTTTGTCCTTGCACTTGAAGAAGATGAGGTACCTGGTGACCAGGATCACCACATAGAAAAGGAAGGTGAGGTACATGTGGATGTGCAGCATGGAACTCACGAACTTGCAGAAGGGCAGCCCAAACGTCCAAGTCTCCTTGATGAGGTAGGTCAAGCGGAAAGGCACGGTCAGCAGAAAAACACTGTGGACCACCACCAAGTTAACGACTGCTGTGGTGGTCACAGAGCGGGTGTTCATTTTCACCAGCAGGAACAGAATGGAGATGACACCCACCAGCCCTCCAATGAGCACTACGAAGTAGAGCCTGGTTAAGTGGGGTGTCATTGTAGGACTGCAAGAGGAATTCCTGGAGATATTGTGGCCAGCCATACTTCGCAAGTCACCTGGAAGAGACAAAGCACCAGGGTAACTGACAAACTCCCAGAGCTTTCTTCATATCTCCTTTATAGCACTGACAAAGTGGCTTTGTAATTTATCTGTTTACATGACATAAACTTGGTGAGCTTCAAGAACGAAGATTATGTCATATGCATGGTTGTCTGCACTAGACCTAAAACACCATAAGCCATTGATTTGTAGTCTTTAATAGGAATAAAAATTTAATTTTAATCTTTGAGATGCCCCCAGTGACAAGTATATATATATGTAGACAAAACAATTTTCATAAAACTTCGGGGGGATTGCAGACCACCTGGAGATGATACATAGATGCTAGTACTACAGTAACCCCTGAGAAAAATTATAAGATGGATGGAAGGATGAGTGGGTGCATGAAGTACACAGCATACTGTTTTTTCTTTTAGGCATGATTCTAATTCTCTAATTCCTTCTAGCTCATTAGCAAATGACCCAAGAATAAATACTCATTTAGGATACTGATTAATTTGATAAAATATCAGCTAAGTCAAGGCAGCAGCAAGCAATAGGGAGGTTTATCTGAATTTCTCATTACAGTCAGATTATCATCTAGCAGTGATACTTTGATTAAATTCTTCCCACCAGGCCACACTGAAAAAGTAGCATGTCTCCCAATTCTCCCATCCCCTGCCCCCAAATGCCTTGCAAATTCATAAAAGAGCCACTGTCATTTCTCCTCTAGACTCCTGAAAGATCCCCTCCCCAAATACTCTCAGTCCTTCCGAATTCATTCTCCGTATTCTAATTCATTACTTGCTATAAAAGATTTAGTAATCTTTTAATTTTACTAAGCAAGTCATGTCACGTTTCTTATTTAAATCCCTTCCAATGGCTTCTCATCTCTTTTAAGATAAAGATTAACATCTTTACATGCCTACAATATACTGGGTTACAGTGGCAAGATCTGATCCCTTGAGACCAGATTAATCCAGAGATGAAATTGGCGGGCTTTGCTGGATTGGATATGGGGAAATAAGGGAAAGGGAAGTGTCTTGATTACTTCCAGATTTCTGACTTGAACAGTTATGTTACTAGAGGTGTATTTACTGACATCAGCGAGACACAAATGTGAGGAAGAACAGTAATTGAATTATGTACTCACCTTTGTAACACATTTGCAATTGTTCTTATTCATTTCTCAAATGTTTCTTCATACAGTCGAATATTACCCAACAATTAAAAAGAACCAGTTCCTAATACATGCAATACTGATAAAGCTCAAAAAAATTCTACTAAATGATGTGTTTTCAATGGGCAATAGTGCCCTGTGTCCTCAAAGGGGCAAAAATTTGTTCTTCTGGTGTGAAAAAAAAATTAACTTTATATCTAAGTGTGTGTATGCATGTGTGTATGTATATACATATACACATACATACACACACAGACATACAAATATATCTGTGGTATCAAAATTTCATAAGGAGGAGGAGAGAATTAGGAAAAATTTCTTTAGGGGTATAGTAATACCAAAAATAGTTAAGAAACACTGTACTAAACAAAAGATATTAGCCACAAAGACTACATATTGTATGATTTCTTTTTTCTAGAAAAGGCAAAACTAATGTTACAGAAAGAAAGCAGATTAGTGTAGCCCAGGGCCCACGTTTTGGGGGAAGGGATTGGCTTCAAAGATGCATGTGGGAACCTATGGGGTGACGAAAATGTTTTATATCATTTCAGTTACCATCGTAGTTATTTGTCTAAGCATATTGAATTATATGTTTAAAATTGGTTAATTTTACTACATATAATTTATACCTCAATAAAACTGGTTTTTTTAAAATAATAATAACTTAAATCCAGGGAGTCTCTGCATTTGGGGGCATGGATTATAATTCAAGGAATTATGACCCACTTAACTGGGCATTTTCTTACCAGCTCTGCGACAGGTTGTTTCTTGTTATACTTGTGTTATCCCTCTGCTTGCCTTTTATTTTTCTTGGTAGAAAAGTAGTTTCATCAAGTAGACATGAAATTATACTGTGTTAGTATCTGAGTCGAGAGTTGATGTGCCACCGTAAGTTCTTCTCATCATTTCCTTCAGCTATTGGCCTGGTAGGGCTGACTCCTGAAGGAAGAAAGTAAAAGCAATAACATATCACTTGTCTCAAGTCCTCTTTCTTATTATAAACTGCCACGATCTCTCTCTCTCAGACGTGGGAAACGCATGTTAAACATCTTCTATATGCCAAGACTACACTACATGCTTGCCTGTACATTGTCTCACTGAATCTCAACCCCACAACATCCTATGAGTTGTGTAATGTGCTATTATATGGAATTTACATACACATGTGCACACGCACACACACAAAACTTATTATACATCACGGGAAAGCACTGTGAGTCTCCTAGGCCCAAGTTTCTAAATTTTGACATAAAAAGGATGGGAGACCATGAAGAAATTTTGTTCTTCTCACATGGCTCTCTGGCAACATATCATCTTGAAAGCCGCTTTTCCCTATTTTTGGATTTCTTACTTTCCCATTCCCTTTACTTGGTTTACAGCAAAACCTGCAGGTTAGCTAATCTCTGTATCCATTCTAACCCATCCTGGCTTGCCTTTCTCTACAGACATTTGCAGCAACAGTGTTTGTAAGTCACTTAGTTTCTGCTAGTCTCTGGCGCTACCGCAAAGCTTGGAGGCAAGTGTGAGCCAAATGAACGATGTCAATGTGTGGGGAGAGTAGATCATTTGGCAAGACAGAAGGGGAATTGTCCCATTCCTCTGGGACAGCTATAGCAGCATTCTGGATTTCAAATATTAAGATGATATATTAAACACAATTTCAATCAGAAATTACATTAAATGTAAATAGATTAAATAGCCCAATTAAAAGACAAAGGTTGTTAGAATGACTTAAACAGGACCAAGCTATACGGTGTTTCCAAAATGGACATATTAAATGTAAGACTCACAATAAAAGTGATATATTTATTATGAAATGTCCTCTTTATTTCTAATAGTGATACTTCCTTAAGATCCATTTTTTCTGATACACCTGAACTTCTTTTGTCTAATGTTTGTACTTTATAATTTTTTCCATCCTTTAACTTACAACCTTTATGATTCTTATATTTAAAATGTGCTTTTGCAAAATTACTTTTGCCTCTTCCCTTAAAATGCTACAAATTCAGAGCATTTTAATTCCATTTACCCCTTCCCTTCTTCCATTTTATAAGTTTTATGCATTTTAATTCTACATATATTTTAAACCTCACACAATAATATAAATATTATTGTATTATACAGCTAACATTCAACCCATGGTCATTAATTTTTATGCACTTAGTTTTCTTATTCATTTCTCTTTATTTCTTCTTTCACATCTGTGTTTCCATCAGGGATAACTTTCCTTCTGCTGAAGAACTCCATTTAAAATATGTTTTCATACAAGTCTCTCAGGGATAAATGTTCACAGTGTTTGTGTGTGTGTGTGTGTCTGAAAATGTTTTTATTTTATCTTCATTTCTGTGATATAATTGCAAGGCATAAAAGCTGAGGTTGGCATTTTCTTTTGGTACTTTAAAGATGTTATTACATTGTCTTTTGGTTTTCATCATTGAGACTTCAGTTGCCAATATTGCTATTGCTTCTATTAAAGTTATGTGTCTTCCTTTCTTTAGAGTTTTAATAAAGATTTTTATGTGTGCTTGTGCCTGCATGGGTGTTGTTTTCTCTGTTTTTACTGCTTAGGGATTCTCATTGTTTCCAAAATGTATGCGTTAATATCTTTAGTCACTTTGGAGAAATTATTAGTGTTACCCCTACAAAAATTGTTTTGCCCCAGTCTCTTCTCTATGCTTACACTTCCATTACATTTGTGCTGGACATTTTCACTGTTTCACACTTTGTCTACTTTTTTCTGAATTCTATATCATTTTTTCCATCTTCACTTCCCTTTGGATATATTCTTCATCAGTAATCCTATCTTTGGCTGTGTCTACTCTGCTGTTTAACCAACTAGAGTTCATAATATCAGATAGAAAATATTTTCAGTTCTAGAATGTGAAATTTTTTATATATTCTACTTTGTGAAATTCTCTCATAATCTATTTCATTTTCTTCATCTTTTCCTCTAATTTCTTAAATATTTTCATCATAGTTATTTTAAAAGCTTTGTCAGGAGCATCTGTAGATGCATTTCTATTATCTGTTGTTTTCTCTTGGTTTTCCATTATGAGATCTTATCGTTTGGTATATCTAGTAATTTACTATTACTAGACATTACTAGTAGTATTAGTGGCAGTATTAGTAGTAATTATTACTATTACTAGACATTATTTAAATTCTGGATAATTTGTTTAAAACAATGTAGATTTTCCATATGATGCTCCTTTCTTCCAGAGAGTGGTCATCATCTCCTCCACTATACTTAGATTATTTTGAGTCAAAGCTTATTTGCAGTTCTAGTAAAGCTTAGTGTACTTTTGGGTCTCCTTAGCCTTCTTATATTTTCAACCACAGCTAAAAGTATTTTTTTTTTTGATCCCTTTTTATGATGGATCTGGCCTGACCTCAAATCTTTGTCTTCAAAACTTCTAACATCTCTGCTATGTTTTTCAGAAGGTTTCAGGCTTAGGATTTTAGTCCCTCACCCTAAAAAGCCCCAGAATTCATCAAAATGTTATCATGTGTTGGTGAAGAACTTGAATTCTCAGCTTTGAATTGGATAATGCTACTGTGGTGAAAGAAGTTGCTTAATTCAGCTCACCTATGTGAGCTCTTCTTTCCTCAAGGGTCATGGCCTCCCTACTCATCGCCTCAGCTGTGCTCCACTGTCTTCAAGCAAATAACTTCAGGATTTTATTTTATTTGGCTTTTCAGACTGTTTTTGGTGGGAATTCTGATCAGCTGATAGCTATTCTATCCCATGAAGATGCAGAACATAATTCAATTTTTAATGTTTTTGTAGTGCAATAAATTCTTCTGGTCTTGAAATTAATAGAATTTAACAAAAAAGAAAGGCAACTGCTTCCTCACCATGAAAAGATTATTTATTTAACTTTTAAAAATTTCTATTATGAAATAAATAAGTTATAGTAATGTGCTTTGTAAAATTTACAGTGCATTCTCTGATCCCTGCTTACAGCAGCCATACAGCCACACTCCATAACATCCTCACTTTCGCTCTATGAGTTCTGGTCACATTGGCCTTGCTTCAGGTGCTTCAATGCCTCAAGCTCCTTTTTGCCTCGGCATTAACACCTCTTCTCTGCCCTCTCCATCCATCTACTAATCCCTTAGATCTCAAGTCTGGTGTCAGTTCCTTAGGGCAGTTTTCTCTGACCCCCATACTAGATAAGGTCTGCCTGACCTTCTCTCTCAGAATTCTCTCTACCACTGTGATTAAATAATCACGTGAGTAACTTTTGGCAGTATCCAACACATAGAAGATGGTCCCTAAATATTAGGAGAGAAACAACTAAATGTTCATAACATGTAGCTAAGAGCACAGAGTATTTCAATTCTTGCTTCTGCTACTGTTTGTTTGTAGCATTACTGTGGGCAAATTACTTAACCTATCTCAGGCTTATTTCTCTCACCTAAAATATGTAATAACCTTACCTACCTCATATAGTCATTATGAGACAAATTAGATAATTTACGCAAAGTGTTTAAACAATATACAACATAACAATAATTTCTATTGATTACTTTATGAGATAAATAATAAACCCAAGCTATGAAGTGGAAAAATCTTAATATTGCAAACTTCTGCTCTTCTGAGAGGAATAGAAAATTAGTTTGACAATAGCTGAAGAGTAACAATCAGGAATGTTAATACTAGCAATACCTCTCATGATTTTCCCCAACAATGTCCCTGGCCCATGTGATGAAGTACTATGTGTTATGGTGGCATCACAATTATTCCTAAGAGCTGGGGCTTCTTTCTGTTCCAAAACCTAGGACCCAAGCTGTTTACAGTAACATTCCTTAGGAGACTGGGTGAGAACAGAGCACGTATAGCTACAGCGGCAGACCACTTAGCTAGCCAAGCACCTGGAGCCGACACCCCGTTGTCCCAGTCCAGGCCCATCCACATACTTTATGCTACTCCTTCTTGACTTCCCACCTGACATGTGGTTTTGATTTTCTGCTTGAACTGACACACTTTGGCTCATTCTCCACCAGTGCCCCAATGACTCAGATTCAGCTCTCTTGACCCATCTGCCAATGCTTTCCCTTGGCCTTACTTTGAAACCTGATTTTCCCTTCTAGATAAAATTCTCTTGAAGTCTTGGGTCTCTCTTCTCGCTCCTTTCCTGTGATTACAGCTCCATCAAAAATTTTGGAACAACCATCTCCAAATCATGGAGGGTTTGTCTTCATCTCGGGATTCTGCATGAACTGTTTGCTGTTCCAACCCTCTCCAGAAGACCCATCTGGCTCTTGGAAGGAGTTTTGCTCTGCTCCTTTGTCCAAATTCTATTCTGGGACCCCTTGGTTGTGCTGTTTACCTGCACATCAACTTCATAACCTACAAGTTTCCCCAATATTGCAATCTTTAGGGTCAAGCTTCTGATCCCACCTGCCTATGAACACCTGCCCTGAGACTGGGTTCTGAGCAGTTTTCCAGATGCATCCTGTGTGTCTACCTGGACCCAGCATGTTGACAGCTTCCAGATTGCTTTTTTACTTGCTCTATCCACATTTAATCAGGATATCATGCAAGAATCCCAGATGGTCTGCCTCAAATTTCAGCTTCTCCATTCTACCCTATAGATCACAGCTGAAATAACCCTTCTGCTAAACTGTGCCATGCACTCTCTCAATCTGCCCGCTGGGGGCGCATTCTCACTTCCCATCACTCCCAAGGAGACGGGCGCCAACTCTGGCCTCAGTAACAATGAGAGGAGAAGTTAAAAACTTTCTGTCTCTCTAGAGTGAGGAGGTTAAAAACTTCTTGCTTCCTAGAATGTGCATCTTTTCTTTTCAAACTCTTTCTCTTTGCCTTTGTACAAGGCGCTTGTTTTTTTATTGCTCTCATGAAGACTGCTTCATCCCATACAATGAGCACCCTACCCCCAAGATGGCTCACCAGCATTTGAAAGCCAAGAAAGAACTATTATAGAATGGGCCAAATGAAGAAGACAATGAAGCAATAAACGTTTTTGAGATTCACAGGTAGAAAGAGAGGCCAAATGGGGATGGGGGCCAAATTTCTTTTTAGGAGGGAAATAAAAGAATATATGTGTACAAGAAGTATTTCTCTGCATATGGAATACACCTCTAGGGATTGATAAGAATTTTTAATTAGTTAACCTGAAAATTTTCTCTCTCCTCTCCTTTCTTTCTCAGAGAGACAACCCATGACTTGCTTACAGTGACTGCAGAGCTAGACAGTCACCTCCCCACCTGTGTAGGTACAAGGCATTGTCACATGTCCATAACAGCCTGTTCTCTGAACCCTGAGAAGAGATGGGCACATGGAACCAATAACAATATTTTATCAATATTATCTCAAAAAATTCTATCCTTTAAAGTAGAAACATTGAAATCTGCAGATAAATCTCATTTGAGTTTTGATTCTAGTGGTATCATCTTTATCTTGCAGGTCAGATTTCTTTGTACAGTGATTTATTTCAATGGCAATTAATAACAACATTAATTCAATCAGAGTAAACATATTTGTTTGAACCTAGACTGTTAAATATTTCCTAAATCTGTTAATTTATGGGTATGTTAGAGTTGGATGCCCACAAAGAACGGAGGAAATTTCAAGCTTTTGCACAAAATAGAATGTTCAAAGCTTAAAAACCTTGAAAAGAAAAGTCTTCATTGCAAAAAAACTTGAGTATACACAAAAATAATAAATACTACTCAGAAATGCTTCCAATGCCTCACTTCAGAATAATAGCTTGCTAATGAGAACAGTCCCTGAGACTGCAGGAAAGCCAGGGGACCGTCTGAGAGATGCGATCAGGTGTAGAGCATTGAGCTGGTTGGTTTGTGACACACAGGCCTAGGAGACAAACACCTGGGGAACCAAAACAGGAGGCCAGGATCAGGGGACCCGAAACAATGGAGCCAGCACCCACAATCACAAGGACAAGCACAGCTGATGGCTTTGAAGTGTGTTACATGCAACAGTATTTGAAGTATTATTATTTGAAGTTGTCAAATACTGTTAAATAAATAATGCAGATAAGAAATATATAGTCTCTTATTAAATGAGAGGCTCTTTCTTTCTTTCCTTATGTCAAATTTAGATGATATGTCTTTGGATTTTTTAATATTCAGGCTCAGGTTTTGAAATTTGCCCTGAGATTTGGGACACAGACACTTTGAAGAGAAAACAAAACCTGAAGCCTAGAAGGCACCCAGGATAGAATGTTTGAGACACACTGGTTATCATTATTTAAAGATCCACCTAACACCCAATCTTTGTAGAAAAAAATGACACATGCACTACCCCAGTATTTGGTACCTGGTGGATGGCAATTATATGTGTAATGATTCAGTGAAGTCATGAAAGGAACAGAAAGACATCAGGAAGATGTGGCAGAGAGAGAGAGAGGAGGAAGAAGTGGGGAAAGCAAAGGAAAGGAACATGAATAAGAAAGAGGAGGAGGAGGAGAAGGGGAAAGAGGAAGGTAGGCTCTGACGGTCCCAGCCAGCGATGCTGTTGTGACACTCTGGTGTTGAGCTGGCTGTAGTATTTGCCTGAGTTCAAGTCTTTTTGCCTAGAAGTGATGCAAATGCCTTAGTTATTTACCCAGTTGATTGTCTCCTATGATATGAACTGTTAGCCAGGGAGTGCAGCTGATCTCTGCAAGACCCAAACGTAGGTGAGACAGGTAGTTTTTGCTTCCACAGAGACAATCCTCCCAATACAAGGAGCCAGGGAGTTGTTTTTTTTTTTTTTTTAAACAACATTAACAACAACATTTATTTGTTGATGTTATTTAAATATCTCACACATATATCTTCATTGTGTTTCCTCTTCCCAAAACATTCTACCTTACTCAAATGCTCCTGAATATCTTTGAGGTATAAACTCAAAATTCCATTTCCCTCAGGGGCCCTTGAGGTCTGGTTGGACATTCTCAGCTGATTTCTCATACACTTCTCCTTCCCTCCATCATGGTTTCACTAATGCCTCTGTTTTAATTCTTTATTTTAGTCATTTGTGTACTTGTTTTTAACTTTCAATTTCTTTCGACACTAGCAAGATTTTTTAAAACAGTGGGCATAAGTCATGAACTGAATGGGTGAAATAATGGCAAAAAATTGTCTTGACATTATTAAACATTTTGTGATAGGGCCACATTGGTATCTACACCAATAACTAATGTTAGGATCCTAGCAATAAACTGTGGACTCAGAGCCAACTCTCCCAAGGGAGCAGAGCTGCCGGTCTGGCTGTCTGTGGACCACCTTGTCCTAGACAGGGATCCTTTCTTTATCCCTGTCACTGACCCAGAAGGTCGTCATGATGCCTTGCCTCAAACTCTGATTTTCTCTCATTCCTCTACTTAATACCCTTCTTTGGTTTCTTTTAGTGAAAAGAACAAATTTGGGGTACCCACTATGTCATATAAGCCCTTGGCAATCTGGCCCCGGCTTATATTTCAAGGCACACCTCTTCTACTGACTCCCTGTCTTCACCCTCCTCCTATGCCCCAGATGCACTTGCCATTCCTGGAATGTTCTATTTCATACCTCCAGATTGTCTCTTATTTCTGTAGACTTCAAATATACAGCTAGACACCTAGACTAAAGTCCAAATTGCATCACTTATGATTTCATTTCTCTTTCAAAAATTTTCCCTGGCCACCCATTGTCTATGTGGAGATGTAGACACTTCTTTGCCTGACATACTGGGTCAGGTCCCACTGCTCTTTGGAGCTCTAACCCAGCTTCTCCCCACGGCACTGGAGCACCAAGATTCTGCTGTCCTGCCTGCATGATTGCCTCATGGTTTCTGCTGTGACCTCAACTCACACACAGGAGAGCTCCTTAGATCTGCCTGAGGGTTGGCTGGTGGCTATGTCCTTGTGTCTTGACAGTTTCTTGCCCAATGTCTTGCCCACAACCTTTCTTGGGCTTCTGTGGTCCATTGCCCATGGGCTGAGGACTACTCCAATGTTACAGGTGAGACATGGAAGTAGCTTTTGTGGCTGTTTTATAAAGAATCCATGATAGGGCCAACATCAGAGACCAACTTACAAAAATTAGAGTTCTACAGAATTTTTAGAATCCTACAAAATAGCATTAAGCAGTCCAAATCCTAATGAGTAAGTAGCTCTATGTCACCAGGCTCCCCTCCCCCTTTTCTGATCAGAACAACAGCTGTAATCTACTTTGGGATTTCTCATTTCATTTGTTAAACAAATGTTATCATTTTAAGTGTCTATTGTATAGCAGGTAGTAAAGATTCTAAAATGAATAAAGCACATCCCTGTATTTAAATCTCTTTCTATTTGGTAGGGGAGAAAGAGTCACATAAATTATTTACAGGAACACTGCAGATACATAAAAATGCTGCAAGAATTCAGAAAGAGGAGTAGTTAGTTTAAGATGTAGTGAAAAGTGAGGGCATCAAATTGGAGTAGCAAATGCTTGGCTACAGATATGTAGCAGGTACTGGATCTTGAGGGATGCACTGAAGTTCTGGATGTAGAGAGAAGATAAAGCACTCCAAGGAAAGACAAGAGTCTGACCAAAGGCCTGGCTGTGTGTTCAGGGAATTACCAGTAGCTTAATGTGCCTGGAACATTAGATGAATAAAGAGAACACAGGTGAATGCCTACAGATGAGACTGGCCAAATATATAGCTACTGTAAGGATTTCCTGTTTTAGCCTGAAAATTATGAGATATACAGAGTATTTTAGAATATCAAATGGCATTTTAATATTGCAATTTCAAAAGCTTATTGGCATTGCTTCTCGGTCTTTTGGCTAAGATCAAGTGTAAAAGCTCATTTGGCAACAGAATGGAGGGTTGGAGGAGGTTTGGTCAGGTTTAAATATAAGAGTTGGTGCAAGTTGGCACCACCTAGGAGAATTTGCCTCCAAAACTAAACAAAAATGGAAGACTCTGAGGTTGGTGGGGGAAGGTAAATGTTCCAGGCATATTCCTCAGCAGGTGATGACATCTTCATATTAAATTCAACAATAAAAAGACAAGGAAAAGTCACATTTTAGGAAAGCAAATAACACATTAGATGGACATTAAATTTTCCAGACAAAAGAACTAACAGACTAGTTTGCTAAAAGGGCAAAGAGGAAAAAAGTAACTTTAAATGTACTTGGAGAGAAGAGAATGATCTAAAAAAAGACTCAGAGCTGTTATTGAAATTAAAAAAAAATGTACCAAAGTACATAATTAGTGAGCTTGTAAGAATGTTCAGAAAGATTTTCACAGATGGAACCAAAAGATGGAAGATTTAAAAGAAAATCTAAGAAACCCTTGGGGCAAAACTAGAAGTTCCAGCATCATCTGGAGATAGCAGGATAAAATGCAATGCTTAGATAAATAATTAAAGAATGTTCCCTACACATAAAAAAGATGAAATCTTTATGTTGAAAGGTCCCACCTGGTGCTGAGCTGAACTAATAGAAAAGATGCACATTTAGACACATGAAGATGGAATTTCGAATCACAAAGAACAAACTCACATATCCACTTCGATGTCTAGTAAACATCTCAAAGTTAGTGTACTCAAAGCTTAACTCCTGCACCTTTCTCCTCCTCCCTGCAGACATACACATAAACTTGTTCCTTGAAAAGTCCTCCAACTTTTAGGTAACAGTAACTCCAATTTCCAGTTGCTTTCCAGAGTGAAAAATCTTAGAGTCATCCTGGTTTCTGTTTCTCCCCCAATTTTTTTTTCCTTGAGATAGAGTCTCACTCTGTTGCCAGGGCTACATTGCCGTGGCATCAGCCTAGCTCAGAGCAACCTCAAACTCCTGGGTTCGAGTGATCCTCCTGCCTCAGCCTCCCAAGTAGCTGGGACTACAGGCACTCACCACCATGCCCAGCTAATTTTTCGTTTCTATTTTTAGTTGCTCAGCTAATTTTTTCTGTGCTTTTTTGTTTTTGTTTTTGTTTTTTTTAGTAGAGACGAGGTCTCGCTCTAGCTCAAGCTGGTTTCAAACTCCTAACCTCAAGTCTGCCACCTTAGCCTCCCAGAGTGCTAGGATTACAGGCATGAGCCACTGCGTACAGCCATTTTCTCCCCAAATTTACCTCCATTCCTTCAGTGACTCCCATATCCCCCTTCATAATAATCCACATAGAATCCCTGGACCAGGTTTTCTCTCTAAAGGATAACTGGTACAACTGGCAAAATATGACAAGTCTGCAGATTAATAGAATTATATCAATATTATTTTCCTGACTTTGATCATTGTCTGTGGTTTTGTAAAGAATATCCTATTCTTAGGAAATATACACTGCATACCATGGGGATAAATCATCACGTCTTTAATTTATTCTTAAATTGATCAAAAAAATTATAATGTGTATACAGAAAAAGGAAAAAGCCAAGTGTGGTAAAGATTATAATTGTGGAATCTGGGCAAAGTGTGTGTTGGAGTATTTTATGCCATTCTTACAGTGTTTCTGAAAATGGTCTGTATAAAATTCTTTCTAAATTTAAAAATTACAAAAGATTGAACAAAGTAAATCTAAGGTTGGTTTTCCCTTCATCAGTTACATTGCTACAGCTGTGATTTAAGCCACATCATCTCTCAATGGGATTATTACACAAACTCATGAATTGTCCCTTCTTTTACTCCTGTCTCCCCTATAGTCTGTTCCCAACTCTGCAACCAGAGCAATCTTTCAAAATGTAAGTCTGAAGAGGTCATTCTCCTTGTCCTAATCCTCCAGTGGCTTCTCATCTTACTCAGAATCAAATCAAGATTTAGGAATGGACTAGCAGGACTTAGGGGATGTGAGCCCTCCTCCCTACTTGTTGTCTCTAGGATCTCACCTCCTACAGTTTCCCCCTCATTGATACAGCCAACCGAACGTGATGATGCCTTGCTTTTCCTCAAACATCACTGGCATGCCCCTACCTCAGGGCCTTTGCACATGAAGTTCTTTCTTCAGTAGTGCTCTTCCCCCAGGTATCTGCACAGCTTGCTCCCTCGCTCCATGTCTCTGGACACAGGTCATTTCAGTAATTCCTTTCCTGGTCTTCCTGTTTAACATGTTGACAGCACACCTGAACCCCCTTCCCTAATTCATCGTTCTGCATAGCCCGTGTCCATGACAGACCACTCCCTTGACTTGTATATTTGTTTGTTTGTTTGCCTTCTTGCTGCTCCCTCTACTATAAGTCAAGAAACTTGAGAACAAGGAATTGTTTTGTTCACCTTTTTACCTCTGGCATCTGGAATAGTGTTTTGCACATAATAGCTTTCCAATAAATAATTGTTGAATGAACGAAACTAGACATACTAAAAGTTCCCATAGAGAAAAAAAACAAAACAAAACACTAGATAATCTATAAAAGAATCGAAAACAAATTGGCATTGGACTTTTGACATGTTAAATGCTGACAAAGAAATCTGAATGGTTTTGAAAGATTATTTTGAATTTATAATTCTGCTTTCAACCAAACTAGCATTCAAGAGAGAGAAGAGGAAAGGCGTTTCCTGATACATGAATACTCAGAAAGTTTACCTCTCTCAGACCATCCCTGAATTGTTAATGTGTATTCTAGTAAAAGGAAAAAGGAATCTAAAAAGGGGAAATACAGCATACCAAAAATATAGTAGCAAGCCAAAATGTAAGTGCAACACAACGAAATCTGAAATGTTGATAATGACCGCACAAAACTAAAACACCCATTGATTTCAACATGGTAGGAGTGGGGAAAATAAGAGGTAAATTTGCATGCTAAGATTGGGGAGGAGGTTAAATGTACTATTTAACTTCAGAGAAATGAAATAAAATATGAATTTAAACTCTGAGTGAAAATTCTGCTTGATGAACAAAAATGGGATATATGACTTAGATATTATGAGAAGGAAAAATGAATGAAGCGAACACAATCAATCCAATCAAAAGCAGGAAGGAAAAAAGGAACAGAAAACAAACAAGCAAACATGGTAAATAGACAAATTTAAAAAGAAAACAATAAAGAGTCCAGACATATCTGCAATCATACTCAATATAAATGATTTATAATTGCTTCCACTTATAGATTTGCATATATTAAACCATTCCTGCATCTCTGGGATAAAGCCCACTTTGTCGTGATGGATTATTTTTTTGATAAGCAACTGAATTCAGTTTGCTGGGATTTTTTTTGAGAATTTTTGCATCTATATTCATAAGGGATATTGGTCTGTAGTTTTCTTTTTTTGTTGTGTACCTTCCTGGTTTTGATAACAGGGTAACGTTGGCTTCATAAAACATGGTGGGGAAGCTTCCCTCCTTCTCGATGTTGTGGAATAATTTCTGCAGGATAGGCACCAGTTCTTCTTTGTAGAATCTGGTAAAATTAGGGTATGAAACCATCTGGTCCAGGGCTTTTCTTTTTAGGAGGGTTTTTTATTGCTGTTTCAATTTCAGTACTTGGTACTGGTCTGTTCGGGAATTCTGTTTCTTCCTGATTGAGGCTATGGAGGCTGTGTGTTTCTAAGAATTTGTCCATTTCCTCCACATTTTCAAGTTTATGTACATAGAGGTTTTATAGTATTCATAGATGATACTTTGTATTTCCATGGTATCAGTTGTAATTTCTCCATTTTCATTCCTGATGAAGTTTATTAGGAGTCCTTTCTTTTCTTCTTTTCATTAATCTAGCAAGAGGCATGTCAATTTTGTTTATTTTTTAAACAAACCAACTTTTTGTTTTATTAATCTTCCATATAGTTTGTTATTGATTTCACTTAGTTCTTCTCTGAAATTTGTAATTTCTTTTCTTCTGTTGGGTTTGGGTTGGTTTGATCATCCTTTTCCAGTTCTTTGAGACAATTCATTAGATGTTTGATTTGTGATCTTTCTGTCTTTTGGATGTAGGCATTTATGGATATAAATTTTCTTCTCAGGACTGCTTTAGCTGTGTCCCACATTTTGATAACTTGTGTCTCCTTTATCATTTAGTTCAAATAAACTTTTGATTTTCATCTTAATTTTCTCCTCAACTCAATAATCATTCAGCAGAAGGTTGTTTAGTTTTCATGTCTTTGTGTAGAGATTAGAGTTTCTGTTGGAGTTGATTTCTAATTTTATTCCACTGTGGTCTGAGAAGATGCATGGTATAATTTCTGTTTTTTTAAATTTGCTTAAACATGCTTTGTGGCCTAAGATATGATCACTCTCAGAGCATGGCCATGAACTAATGAGAAAAACGTATAGGTTTTGGGGTAGAATGCTCTGTAAATATCAGTTAGGCCCATTTGTTCTAGAATTCTGGTTAAGTCCATTGTTTTTTTGTTTATTTTCTATTTGGAGGATTTGTCTTGTTCTGTCAGAGGAGTATTGAAGTCTCTGGCTATGATGGTGCTGCTGTTTATCATTTTGTTTAGATCAGGTAGGATTTGCTTTATGAATCTGGGTGTACCTGAATTGGTGCATAAATATTTAGAATTGTTATGTCTTCTTACTGGATTGGACCCTTCACTATATGTGGCCATCTTTGTCTTTCATTATTTTTGTTGATTTGATAACTAAGATATCTGAAATCACAACTGCTATGCCAGCTTTCTTTGGCTTCCATTTGCATGGAATATTGTTTTCCATCCCTCACTTTGAGCCTGACTGCATCCTTGTGGGTTAGATGTGTTTCCTGAAGACAGCAGATACTTGGCTTGTGTATATTTATCCATTTGGCTAGCCTATAAATGGTAAATTTTATGGTTGGTGAATCATATCTCCATAAAGTCAGTATTTAAAAGAGACAGAGAGAGAGATTATGTCTGAACTGAGGGTTGGGGATGAGGAAGGAGAGGAGAAATATTGGCAGAGAATTAAGACAGAGAATCAATCACTGGTGCCAGTGACGTCTTCATGTCAGGGGCAGAGCGAGGAGTGTACGGCTCACTGACACTTCTGTGGTTAGAGAACTAGGTGGACACAGTGCCAGGAACCAGGAGCTCTGGGTGACACAGTCCTGCTCAGGATCAAAGGCCTGGCCCCTCTGACGCTGCTGCTCACTCCTCTTTGCTCCCCGTCCACCTCTGGTTTCACTACCTCCTGCCACATCCTGAACTGACAAGACCGCGGATTCAGCTTCCTGACCACTCAGCACAAGGGAATCAGCCCTATTCTAACCGATTTCTTCTTAGACGTATCACTGTCTTCTTACTTGTAGTTCTCCATACCCACCCCTGCCCCCAAGAAGGAAAGACCCACAAGAGCCGCCACTGTGTCTCCAGGGCAGGAGGAATCCTTGTGCCAGGAATCAGAAGACAAAATCACAAAATCTGAGCGTTGGAGTGAAACCTAGAGATCACAGCATCCGAAGCACCACTGAACTGAGGGGGACACTGCAGCCCACACAGGGACTTTCCAAAGATAGCATGAATCGTCACTGGCTAGCTTTCGGGTCCTGTGTTCCCTTGACGCAGCACTGCTACAGGCGGACTCCAGAAGCCCAGCGAGACAGAGGGCAGCTTCTGAGTGGCAGAGTCACGCTTTCAGCCCACCCTCGTCTACCTCACCTCAAGGACACGAGTTAGGAGCCGCGATGGATATCCAGCCCCAGCTGGAAGAGGCAGAACAGGCTGTTCTGAGAAAAGGTTGTTGGTGGACAAATGTCTTCCCTGCCTTTGAGCTGTCCTTAGAACAAATTACATCGTGTTGTGTTTTTTGAAAACAAATAGGAGTGGTCACTTTAATCACTCACTCTGGGAAAGCCAAGCAGCAGTTCATCCATAATAAATTGAGGAAAGACTCTGGGATGACAGCTCCCATATTACAGACCAACTCAGGGTTGCTAAAAAAAAATCTGTCGGAAAATATCAGAAGTAGTGTGGGAAACAACAAAAAAGAAACATCGACTCTGAAGAAATCCATTTGAGAGAATTATATGCCTAAGTAGCATATAAAAAGTGCCCCCCTTTTTTCCCTATTTGTACTCTCCCATAGTCCTCTTCCTTTGCACATCCTATTTCTGAAGTTTGAAGGGACTCCCCAGGGTTTTCAACTACAATCATAAAAAATGCTTGTTTAGGCAGTTTCAATACAGTTAGATCTGCAGCCTCACTCATCCAAAACATCCATTTCAACCAAAAAGCAGCATTCTGGGTTTGAGCCATTCTTTCCCCTCTCACTTGAGGAGTTCAACATTGTCACTGACTTTATAACTGGTGAGGACACAATTTCTGGTTCCCGAAAAGGAGTGAGCGCTGAGGTCTGGGTCCCATGAGGTTGAAACTCAGAGGCTTTTCGTCCGTGCAGAGTGAGAGCCACAAGGCACCCGAGACACCTGTGCTACCACCTGCTTTCTCCAAAATAAGGAACAGTGTGTCCTTCGCACTCCCAAGGAGAGCTTTGCACAGTTCTACAGGTATCAAAACGTGCTGTGAATTGTGGTCTTTAGGTATGTGCCCCATCTCCTTGCTGGAAATCTTGCTCCAAAGAAATCTCTTGTTGCCCAGGTATTGTTCTTTGTTCTCAGGAAATGTTAAATCTGGGGAATTATGTTCCTGGAATTTCTGAGTGCCCAGTGCTGCCATGGCTGCCTTGCCCCCCGCCCCATACCGTCTGGCCCACTTAATCAACTTAACCCCGGAAGATAGAGAAACACGTCAGATACACACAGCTGTATGAACATGGAGGGAGGAAGCCTTCAGACAGCAATGCAAGTGACTTCCTTGCCTCCCAGCTTCCTCATGGCCCATGAAACACCAAAACATAGCCAAGCAAGAGTAGGAAACCGCAAAGAAGGCTGTTTTTCATGTTATCACTTCATGTGACTCACTCTGAGTGTGTGTCACAAGTGGAGTTTCTCCTTCCTCACCCCGGGACCACTTCGTACACTGAACTGGCCACTGGCTCATCTCTGCCATTAACCTTTTTCTTCCGACTAACTACCAGGGTTTTATTTTCTTTCCTTCCCTCAGCATTTCTGATTCTTTAAAAATCTTATTACAAAAAGAGACAACTAAATTAATGACACTGGAGAAAAATTAGAAGATGAACAGAATGTTTCCACTCTTTTAAATATGAGTATATTTTCTGCTAGTATCTTTTCATGCTGTTATGTTAGATTGTTAGAGAGATCGTTATAATCTCATTGCATCTCAATTTTCAACCCATATTTTTCACTAACAATGTATCAAAGTACTTGGTGATTCTCACTTTTAGACAATTGCACAACAGCTAATCAAGTGAATGCCTCCAAAGATACTTAACCAAATTCTCAGTGACGGTGTATTCCTAACTTACTGTTGTTATAAATAACTCTAGAATAAAAATTTTTGTGAATTTAGCGTCTCACATATTTTGGATTATTTCCAGATGGTGATGTCCATAGAAGAGTGGTCCTATGACATAAAAATATTTGTGGATATAGATTTGTGGTGCCAAATCGCATTACATTGACAGGCACAAAATATTTACTTAAAGTCAAAAGTTTATCCCTGCCTTCTAATTTAAATTATTCCTATGGAGGAGTTTTACAATATATTATCCAGATGACTTCAATCAGCCATCAATCTTTACTAGCTGATCTTGTAGGCATAATTCTGAAATGAGCAAGACAGTAGGCTATGGATAAAATACCATCTCCAAGTAACTTATTGCCCCTTGAGACACACCCCATATGCTCAGGCCTCAGCGAGCTAGGCCAACAGTGAAAGAAAACTCTTCCAGAAGTTCTACAGGCATTCTGTTCAAATCTTGCCTTCCTTTCACATCCAAATAGAGCCCTGGAGAAATCATTGACATATGTCTTGGAACCCAGTTATAATCTGCCAAGTTCAATTGCCATGCCAACAAAAAACCTGGGGAGGACCAAGAATGGAAAAATGGTTTTAGAAAATGTAGAGCCTCTTGATTAAGGGAAAGATGGTATTTCATCTGGATAATTAACCAGTATCTGTGGTTGGAAAATATCACACCTCCAAAGTAAACTTTATATATCAGCTTATTCAGAGCACTAAGACCTTCCTCAAATCAAAGTTCCTGAGAAATTACCCAGGCAAATCTGTCGAGGCCCACCCTTATGCCACCTTCAGTGGCAAACCCAGGTACCTCTGGGTTTATGCCTTCTCATTAGTAACGGGCACATCTATTGCAGCACAATTTGTTGATAACTATAGCGTCCAGGTCCTGAGTCCCTCCTTGGTTCCTGGCACTATGATGGAAATTTCATATACATTACTTGTAATCCTCCTAGGAAGTCTTAAGACATGGGTAATTTTATCCCAAATATTAAATGAAGAAATTGAAGCTCAGGAAAGTTAAGCAACTTTCCCAGGATCACTCAGCTAACAAGAAGCAGCCCTGAAATGTTAGCATCGGGCTGTTTGAATCCGAAGCCCAAATGCTCTGCACCTAATCACAGGGTCACAGTAGCACAGACGTCCCCCTCCTGTGGGGAAAAAGTGGACATTCTTTCCCTGCTCTGTCCCTACTCTTCTTCTGATGGGGGCAAGAGGAGAGCATTCGATTCTTGTTTTTCCACTGCCTTGTTTATATTTCTGCGACCAGTTATCAGGGTATTTAAAGGCAATTAATTTAAACACTAGCAGACTTGGAGAAGTAATTAAAACAGGCCCACATAATATTCTTTAAAGCCAATAAGTGTTTGAAAAGCAGTTCATTAGATTGCAATGTAACAGAAAAACAAAACTGCATTAAAAACTTAATTACCGAAGTTTAATTTGTCCTAGAGAGAGTCCTGAGCCATTTTCTTAATTTCTTTTCACTCTTTGAACTCTACATCCTTAACTCCCCCTTTGTGAGACTGGAACTCACACTGAGAGATTGGCCCCACTCAAGAGCTCAGCCCTAGAGGGCCACATGTTGCCATCCATGGGCACCAGGGGCTGGTGTCTGTGAGTGTCTGTGCCCTGTGCCCAGCGAGCTCCAGATGAATGCTGGGGTGTGGTTCTCTTCTGGAAGTGCCAGGCTGGAGTCACATCCACCTTGCTCTGCCTGTCCTCTGTCTGGCTCCTGGTTCAGTTTCCCTCCCAGCTCCTACTGGGTCTTGAGCCTCCCTGAACCCCATCCATCTCCCCTCCCTCCAGCACTCTTTGGGCCCAGGCAGAAGTTTAGATGTTCCTCTCTGGTCAACAACCCTCCCAACACCAGCCACCCCCTCAGATGCCAGTTCCAGCTGGCCCTGATGCTCTCTGGGGGCCACTTCCACTGTTATTCCTGCTGCCCCCGTTTCCAAGGGCTGCTCACGCTTTCCTTGTCTTTTCTTATTCCTGATGGAATCCCTGGAGAGACTGCAGCTCTGCCTCACACTCTCGTTCCCTTACCTCCTCCCCTCAGTAGCTTACTCCCTGCCCTATCCCACAGGGGTTGAAGTAATTTTCCTCAAAAATCCCTAGGGAGGGGGGCAATTGCTTCACTCATTTCCCACCTAATCCTTAGCCCCTTTTTTCTGATTTGCCTCCCAGCTGCCTCTGAGCTGCACATTCCAAACGTGGCCAAGGTGAACTCTGAGATCAGATGATTCAGATGCTCGCAACAATGACTCATGATTTGCAGATATGTGTGGCAAAGGGTGAGTGTCATTTTTGAAGAAAGGAAGTAAGTTGCTAGGAGCATTTTGGTTCTCTGTACAAGACAATGAGGACCCATTTGTTCATTATCAAGCACAGGGTGAGGTCCATGTTAGAAGTTAGAATGGGCAGAAGAAGCTATGGCCATCAATGCTGGATGAAGTAAAAGAGGTGCAGATATCCAAACATGATCAGAAAACTTCTTGGCAGATTTTTGTATAGAAAACTCATCACTGAATCTGATGGCCAGATGAGATGGCCAATCCTGAGTCTATGATTTGACAAAGCCCCAGTTTTTGAGGTCATTTCTTACTGCAGCTCTTAGCTCACACAGACTTCCTTTCTTCCACCTAAGATTCAACCAATACCATCTTGTGATAGTTCTAGTTACCAAGCAGAGAGGCATTTCTTTCTGCGCCCAAACTCCGATTCTGGAATGTGAGAATCATAAAGCTCTGTGTGGACATTTTCAAGTACAAATTGGACATGCTTCACAGCTCAGCCTTCCCAGCCCATAGAAGAAATTTAAGAGCATCCAATGAAGCTCTTCGTGTACAAACAGTAAAGTTAACTCTTCGTGCCTCCATAATGCTCACCCCCCCGCCCACACACACACATGCATAGAGCTACTCGGGAAATCCTAAAATAGAAGAGTAGCATGAATCTGAGCCCTGCCTGAGACATCACATCTTCAGTGCTGTTCTGCTGCTGTTGTGTACCCAAGGCCTAACAATATCCCTTAGCTAAGGTGCAAAGAACCAGGGAGATCTTCACAATCTCTATCGCCTTTGAGGTCTCAGAAGAGCTGACTTAAGTGGACATGGGCAGGGGTCCAGTAGCAGTTCATCTTTCATTCACTCCTGCTCAGGACAAACGTCACATTTCCTTTGCCAACCAGCAGGTTCTGCATGAAGCTCCCATGAATGGGGACCACTCCATTTGTGTTAAATCAGGCTCTCCAGCAGAAATGACTTTCTAACACATGTCTCCTCTAAAGCTTCTACTTTATCTTGAATCGGTGTTGATTTTCTTCATAGCACTTAAATCAATGTCTAACTGCAAATGTATTTGTTAACTTGCATATTGATTGACCATTTTCCTCGCTAGACTAGAAACTCCATGAGGTCAATGACCTTGAGTGCTTAGTCCACCACAGTATGATGTTAAGTACATAGAAAATGCTAAATATTCTGTTGAATAGTTGCTGAATTTTCTGGGCTTCTAATTTTCTGTACTAGTTATAAATTTTTAAAGATGGAAACTTTCAATATGATTGACTTATTTCACCTTAGAGAGAAGAAGAAATATTTTGCAAGGCTATGAGAACTGGCACACATTTCCTGGTATATTTATTACACAATTATATTGAATAATTATATTTATAAGAAATATGAAAAATTACATTTAATTTAAGAAACATGTGTTTGCCCAAGAGATGCATAAAAATTGTACAGTAATGAATGAGGGTCACAAAGTAAAAGGAGACCAGTCAGTCTTCAAGTATCTTATGATTTAGTGAAGGAGACAGACACGTATTGTAGAAATACAGGAAGGTAGAATAAGACAGTACATGAGAGCATAGTGCTGGGAGAACAAGTCAAACTGGGAGGAGGAAAAATCCAGGAAGGCTTCCCAGGAGAAGCTACCTTTGACGTGAAACTGAAAGATGGAAAGGATTTGGCATGCAGAGAAGAAATGAGGGAAAAAAGGAAGAGGCAAGAGATATCAGGGGATTGAGTAGCATGAGCCACAAAGGGCAGACACCAGACATTGAAAGATTTGTTAATGAACAATGTGGTCTTCTCCCCTATGGCCCAAAATGTATCAATCAGCAAATACACAACTCCACCTAGATTTGGACTATCTAGTCCTCATTTTTCAGATGTGTCCTTAACTTTTTGGGGTGAAGAGATGTCTTAGTAAGAAATATATTTGCAATTCTCCTTCATTGGTTCAGCTTTAGGCCACACACTAAAGTCTTCTAGTCTGAAGACTGGAAGAAAGAAGCACAGCTATTCCCTTTCGTAGATTTGAGAATGGTTCATTCACCTTCTCGCAAGTCCTCATCCGCATTTTCTGGGCCACATTCCCTGGTGATATCTATTATGTGTTTAGGAAATGAAGTAAGTTTTAACCTTAGTAGCAGACACACATAATTAGCAAGGCCCATCTGCCACCAGATGTGCCCATGGTCTAGACATGGCCTTATTCCTTTTTGATCATCATGGAAATGTGAGATGCATTAGCTAGGGGAACCTCCCACATCTCCTCCAGGGAACATTATATAGAGCTCAGCCCCATGAAATGCTCACAGCACCTTCAGCGCCTTGGCAGGCACTCTATCCATCTCCAGTCTATAAATAAAACCCCTTCCCTTAATATTTAGAAACAAAGAATTTGAGTTGAAAACTTAGCTGAAGGCTCAGGTACTTTATGTCCTCCCTTAGAACAAAAGAGATGTAAGTAAATAAGTATAGTTGAAATTTTATTCAGAAATAGAAATTCTTAAAAGGGAACCAGATAGACAGAAAGAAAACATGCTTTGCAGTGTACTGGTTTCCTTAGCAAACAGAGCTAACTCAACAGAGAATACAAAAGTTACCACTTTCAGCCAACAGGAAATGATACTTTTGTCCACACGCTTCTAATTTTTTAACCATCCTTATTGGAAGGCATCCTTATTCCAAATAAAACAGTGAAATTGGGTAACTTGGGTTCTTTGGAGCACTGTATTTTCTATTAAAGCCCTGGGCATCACCTCTTCTAATCTCCTTGTTCATTCTCAGCAACATATCAAACATGGCTAAAAATATTTCTAAGTAGTGTTTTATGCTCTAAGTCATCTTTCACATCCTCCAAGAATTTTCCATTATTTCCCCCCAAAAGTAGTTCTCCTTCCCACCCTAATAGTTACTTGCCACTTTTATATCACGTCATCTCAAGTTTTGATTGTAGTTATTAATTCAGCTCCTCCTTCTCCATAATAAAGGATAGACATATTCCTAGGCAAGACAGGAACTATGTCTAATTCTTTTCAGTTTTGCCCATAGTTCTCAGCAAGGCTGCTCTCTGGATGCTTCACTGAAAGAACAAACAACGTTGTGGACAGCTGTGTTCACCACTCTTCCCAGGATCCCACGTCTGCTGTCCTCAAAGCCTGTTATTTCCATTTCAAGATCCTTGTCATTCTGAAGAACTTGACTCTATGTCTCAATTCCAAGGGTGGGATTCTTCACTTGGGCTGAGCTAAACTGAGCAGCACATTTCACCCCCATCTCCCCACTAATCACAATTATTAGTTCAGAATGCACATAGACCTAAGATGGTCCAATCAGAATGAATTTCAGCACTCTTTCTAGGAACGCTGAGCAAAGGCATATTCATTTGATTTAGGTAGTGGAATATGTGTATTTGAGGCCTAGACATGCTGCAGACATTTTACTACTGGAACAGAAGTCAATATATTTAACTAATACACAGCTCATGATGCTAATATCTCCTGGCAACAGACATTTAGGTATCTGGCATAGGAACTATGTTTTAATATGAAAGAAAACAGGAGACAAAATGTCCTACCGAATTTTGAACTCATCAAAGTCAAAAAAAAAAAAAAAAAGCTTGAGTTCTATCTAGTTTGCATTAATCAAAACGTCATTGTTGCCTCATGTATAATATGGGACTAATAATGAAATAAAATGACATAAAGCACCCAGCAGAAGGCTGGATTCTGAGCATCCACTCCAAAAATATCAATAGTTTCACTTCCATTTCCTTCTCATCTAAACTCTTTTTTCCCTAAAAAGAAAAACAAACAAAAAACCCCACTAATATATATCAGTAGTCCATAATTCTTGTTATAATATATTTTGCAGAATTCAAGATGAAGACAAATAACAACCAGGAAGTGAATTTCATCTTTCAACCTTCATGAGGATAAAACTAATCCATATCAGGACACATTGGGTTCTCTGAAACATCTCGTGTTTGAGACAGATTGACAAGAAGCCTTTGCAAAGGACATAACAGCTTACATCCTGTTTCCACACAGCAAGCTAACCACCCGTGGCATAACAGTGCTTGCTACACAAATGGCATATGAAAGCAACGAAAAGAAAAATAAACTCAATTTTTGGACCATATCTTTACAGTAAAATGTGTTCATTGGAAAATGAGGACAACATAAGGGAAGAAACTCCAATTTCCTTTCTTCAAGATTATTTAGATAAATTTAAATTCAAGTTAGTTTGGCTTCTTTAACTTAAATTGTCCACAAAGTTGCATAATCAACTAGTTACCAAGAGTTCTAAGTTATTAAAAAATCCTATTACAAATCTAACACTCTAGAACCTAGTAGACTACATGACTACATAATAATAATCTTCTGCCAACTTATTTTTATGTTGTTACAATGTGAGGAACACTCACTCTATTATTTCCAAACTTTTCTAGAACCTTATCGAGAATACATTCCTTGGGAGTCCAAGTTAACTGGCTAGTTCCATTAACAAAAAATGTACACTATCACACCTTTAATCATCATGATTAAACATAGTAATTTGAATAATATAAGAGAAAAATATGCTGAGGCTGCATCCCAGCCCCACCACTTATTGGCTGCATAAATCTCTTCATGTCAAAGTATTAGTTGCCTCAGCTTTATAAAGGATAATAATAATACTAATTGGTACCTTGCCAAGCCTATAGGTTCTCAAGACAGTAAAAAGGGATTGCACAAAAATTTGCCGCCAAAAAATCTGGCAGAAAACCTACTATTGACTATATCTCAGAGGAAAATCTAGAAACCCCAGTGTAGGGATTGGGAAGGAAGATGATGAAACAAAAGACGAGGAAAATAGTAGAAAAATTGCAGCCAAACTGTATTTGAGTTCTGATGCTATCACTGATTTGGGTCTCAAGCGATTTATTTTAATCTCCCTGAGTTTAGTTGTGTCTATGTAATGGAGATTACACTATCAATATTGCAGAATCGTTGGAAGGGTTAAATAATACAACAGAGATGTGAAGGATCCTGTTTAGAGTCTTGCAGTAGGACGTTCTCAAAAAGTGGCAACTAAAATAATATTCAAGGAGGGAAATAAGGTTTCAGTCATGTCAATGTATAACCGATGGGAATTTTGAGAGTGAATCAGAGGCTCTTCAGCAGCAACTTTAAAGACAGCGTATATTTAAAGTGACAGAACAAGTGCAGATACAGAATATGAGAATTTTAATTGAATAATAAGGGGCCGGGCGCGGTGGCTCACACCAGTAACCCTAGCACTCTGGGAGGCCAAGGCGGGAGGATCACTTGAGGTCAGGAGTTCGAGACCAGCCTGAGCAAGAGCAAGACCATGTCTCTACTAAAAATAGAAAAAATTAGCTAGGTGTGGTGGCGCATGCCTGTAGTCTCAGCTACTCAGGAGGCTGAGGCAGGAGGATCGCTGGAGCCCAGGAGTTTGACGTTGCAGTGAATTAGGCTGATGCCACAACACTCTAGCCTGGGCAACAGAGCAAGACTATGTCTCAAAAAAAAAAAAAAAAAATACCAGAGTGCTGAGATCTGTCAAAAAAAAAAAAAAGGCTAATTGAGTAACAAGGTTCACTGCAGACAATGTAGCATCGGAACCATGCAGAACACAGAAAAAGAATTAAAGGAATCCAGACAGCAAAAGAACAAAAGAAATCTGAACAAGACCATCCAGATATGGACACATTGGCTGAAGTCTTTTTTTTTTTTTTTTAGCAGTTTATCCATACGAAAGCACTATAAATTAACACCAGAATCCAATGGTCTTTTATCTGAATTTTCTTATATGTAATAATGTTTAACTTAATAATACACTATATATATATATATTTGTGATAATACACTATATATATATATATATTTGTGTTGTGAGCATTATTTGCCCAATTCTTCACCCCTTTCCTATATGCACATCCCCTCACTTTGCAGTTTCTCCCACCACAGGAACAGAATGTATTTCTGGCCCCCTTGATTTCGCGTTTGGCCGGGTGACTTGCTTTGTCCGATAGACCAAGGTGAAAGTGACATTATGCCAGTTTTAATCTTAGGCCTTAAGAAATGGTGTTTCTGTACATCTACCCTGTGCCTCTGTCATTACCACGAGAAGAGCATGCTAGGCTAGGTCCCCGTCCCCAGAAGAAGTGGAGTGGAGTGAAGCCATTCAGGACAGCCCGCCAGAGTCAGCAGACACCAGACCCAACTTAGCCTACACCAATCAGCTGATGCTCAGGCAATACCTAGGCACGTGGGGATAAATGATTGCTCTCTGAGCTATCGAGTCTTGGGATGACTTATTATGCAACACTTTGCTGGCAGTGTCTAACTGAACACAATGTTCTGAAGAGGCGTCTTGTCTTTTAAATTATTGTCCCCATCTACTCATGCATTGCCACCAGAAGGGCAACCACTCTTTTCCATCTTTCAGGTATCAGATTTCCTTTATTAAAAAAACAAAAAAACACCTTTGATTCATGACCCAAGATTCTTGATGTGATGCATTACCCTGAGAAATGGCGGTAAGTGGTGTGAGGAGTGAATGGTAATTCTGTATCTGTGGTCCAAACCAAAGCAATATTCAGCATGCAAAACTGATCACCATATTGCCCTTCTTTTCTTTTTTTCTTTCTTACTCTTTACTACTTGCCCCACCCAGCCCTCTCACAAACACATCCTGAGTCCCTTAACCACCCTTAAACTTTGGGTCCTTCTTCCTACAACATATACCACCTACTAGGGTGAGCCCAAGAAACAGAGGTGAAGAAGTTACTGTTATCAGGAAACCCTAGGTGGGAACCCAATTGGTACTCTCTTGCTCATGTCCCAGAGGCCAGAAAGTGTCTCAGTCCCCAGTGATGCTCCACCCTTTCTTCTCCTTGGGACTTCTTTCTAGTGCAGATTATATCTCCCTGGAATCTGCCTTTCAGATTTTCAGGTTTTACTGCTAATCAAGTAATAGACAGGAGATAAGGAAGATAGATCTCCAGGGAGAATTACAAAGTTTCCAGAAACTTTAAAGTCCCAAAGGTGGTTCTTGGACTGAGATATCTGAATTGTTATGAAATGTAGGTATCTTCCCTGACTTTGCAGATATCTTTCATCTATCTTTACCATACAGAGAAGACTGAGTTTTCTAAACCCTCTGTCACTTCTGGCTACAATTAATCAAACCTTTAGGCCCTTATTCAGGCAAATCAGTGTGCCTTTTGTCTGGAGTTAAAAACTTACATCTCTGGGTTGCTTAGGTTGCTAGATCACTCCCTGTTCAAGAATGTGTAAATACGTCTCCTAGGAAGTATTCAGGGCTAAGAGACGGACACAGGCAGAGGCTGTAGGATTTCAGAGAAAGATTGTCTCCACCTAGGAGACTCACATGAAATCTTCTGGTGTTGCCTGAAGTGGTTTTAAATTGAGATCCAAGGCTTAAATTTGCCAGGAAAAGTAGAATTTTTCTTAAGAACTTATTTTTAAAAGGAATTATCCCAAAGGAATGAACCTGTGATGAAAAATTGAAGACCCCCAGTAGATTCAGGGAGGGAGCTGAGTCGTCTTCTTGTGTCACATCAGGTAGATGGTCACTTAGTCAACCCACAATTTACCTGCACCTGACCCCATGCCTTGATTTTTCTAGCATCTACTCCCAGGTAACACAAATTGAGTTAATCTGTACTTCAGCAAGAAGATGCTCACTTTGGCTGTTTATTAGGCAACGTGTGGATCAGTACCACTCAAATTAATCAGTGCATTGGCAGCATCAACATCAGGGCCCCACCCAGACCTACTGAATCAGAATCTCTGGAGTGAGGCTCAGCATCCAGGCATTAACAATGCCTCCAGGTGATTCATGGTCATATTAAAATTTTAGAACCATTGATTTACATCACCTTGAGCAAATCACCTCTCCAGCGTTAGTGTATCTGTTTATAAAATGAAGAGGTCAACTTGAATGATTTCAATAGATCCTTGTAGCTCTGTTATTCTGTGGTTTACTTCAAACAACATCAGTCTCTCCCCTTGATTTGTTTTTTTCCTTTCTGATTCATAGGGTGTTGCAAACTATAAAGGAAGACTTTGAGAGCCAGATCACATGGAAAGCCATTCCCATTCTCACCATAAAGAACCTAGAGCCCTGTTAGTTACAATAATCACACTGAGTATTTGACTAAGCAGATATAGAGTTCTGATACTCAAGGGAGAAAAAGTCATACTGTTATATAAATAAGTAAATGCAATTGAAATTGTGTAAGCAAAACAAAAATATCTTTCTATTATTTCCTAGCTCTGTCTGGAGATAGTAACCATCAGAGTAACAATGAGCATCCCTGGCATCCAGACTGTGGGCATTTAATCAAACACCATTTCCCACTAAAAGTCACCAGAGCCTCCTGCTGGATAAAAATGTAGTGGGATCAGGAGTCTGAGGTTGCTGTGAGCTAGGCTGACGCCATGGCACTCTAGCCCGGGCAACACAGTGAGACTCTGTCTCAAAAAAAAAAAAAAAAAAAAATGTAGTGGGATCATACCTTTTAAAAAAATACACTAGACAAATCAACAAATACAATGTGCAGAGCTTGTGTGCAACCCACTCAAGAAATCCACTGAGAAAATATATGAGACAATCAGGAACATTTGAACAGTAATTGGTTATTTGGTGATTTTAAGTAATTATTTTGGACAAGATAATAGTATTTTAGTTTTTTCAAACATCACATTTTAGAGGTATGTACCAAAATATTTATGCATAAAATGATATTACATCTAGGATTTTCTGGAATTTTCTTCTAAATGATGCAATTGTAGGAGTTGGCAGGGAGACAGAATAAATCCAACCAGAGCAGCCTTAAGTGGAATGTATACAGCGGGGTGTAGCTGACTAATGGGTACATGGGTTTATTGCTCTCTACTGTACTATATATTCCAAATTTTCCATAATAACATTTCTAAATTAGTAATCTGGAAACAAAAGAATAAGGGCAGAACACATTTCCAAAAAAAAAAAAAATCCAAACAAAAAAGATGGTTATACTTCCATATTCTATTATGAAGAGTGAAGTACGATTAAATTCATTGCCCCAAGAGGAAACGTTGCCAGGAGGGCATCCTCCAGGTCACCAAGTACTCTCAGTTTCTCTTCTTGGAACCCTTCCTTGTTCCACCCCCTGCAAAGAGGGCCTCATGAACAGAGAATCCACACTGTGAAACAAATGCTGAGAGAACGCTTAGTGCAGACATGCGGGCACGCAGCAGGCATTCAATGACTGTTCCCTCAGTTAAAAAGAAAACTCAGCATGGAAGAAAGAGAGGCAAGTTGACAAACAGACATACCTTAGTCCCTGCTGCTGTGTTCCCTACTCTCCTATCCAATACCCAAGACTCCCTCACCCTTTAGTACTTACCTTGACCCACGGGGAGTTACTTGTGATTGTCTAATCTTTGCCCTTGGAGGGAAACATCTACTTCAGAGTGCCTTTTACTGAGATTTCTTTTACCCATGTCTTTAATGAGTTGTGTTGACAAGGTAAAGCGATCATGCACAGTGAAAATTAAAACAATATCTTTTTCATCTATAAAATTAGTAAGTTAAAAATATTGTGACAATCTTCAATGCTGGCAGAGATAAGGTGATGCTGCTCATTAGGGCTGAAATTGGTACATTTCTAGAAATCAGTTGGGCAATGTGTGGCAAGTTCATTGATAGAAATCATGCTCTTTTGGGTAGTAACCCCTCTTCTTGCACAGAGTAATACCAGCAATAGGTACAAAATATACACACTATATGCAAAGAGATTTGTAAACAATAAATTAAGTAAATTATGCTGCACTTATATGATCTACTATGTCGTTATAATGGTGCTTATTAAGAATACTAAAAAAATAGAATATTTCTATGATAAATAAAGAAGACAAGACTGTATACACAATATAATCTCTACTATATAATCTAAATATGTGTATTTATTGAAAGTAACTATACCAAATATTTAAGCATGGTTGCTTTAGGCAATTGGATCATGAATAATTTTTATTTCTTCCTTTCTGTATACAATGTTTTCCAAATTTTCTGCAGTAATACTATTTTCATAATCATAAAAATATTTTTAAACATTAGTTCTTCTATCTCCACCCTGCAAAAATGCCCCATATTTTTTACTTGTCTGATGATAATGACAAGTAAGACATTACTTTTATGACAGAAAGAAAACGATAGTCTTAGATACACTCAAAATAAGTGCTATAGCTTGGTATCTACGTATAGTTTTCCTTGGCTCTGCTAAAATATAGTTTAATAACAGCTCCATCTCAGGGTCATTTAGAAAATAAATGAGATACTATATATGAAAAAAAACCCTCATAAGCCTTTAAGTTCATAGTTTCCTTTGTACATAAAATGTTGAGAAGGCTTTGGTGAGATACTCTACTAGAACATGCATCTATGAAACATAAAAATGGTAGCCTTTAGAATGACTTATTTAAATGGATACTTTAAGTAAGACATTTGAGTTTTGACATCTGATTGCTCTTCTGCCTCTCTGGGTGGCTCTTACATAAAGAAGCTAATGGTTACGCAAGGAAATGACCCTGTCTGTATGGGGTTGGTACTCCGTGGACCCCCCTAGTTCCCCCTCCCTAGTTTCTTGAAGCAATCTGCCTTTTCCCAGAAGGAACTGTAACTTTGCTGCAAGCACAGCATGATAGCACTGCTCTCAGATACGATAAGGGTGCTAATTTTTCCAGGTCTTATAAGGTCAGCTTCAGCTTTCACCACTCCCTAAAAATGGCACCTTACATGGTCACCACCTTGCCAGTACATGGCTTAGAAAAACCATGGAGGAAAAAGTGTGTCTTCCTCGTACAAAAATAAATTCAAGAACAGCAACTCTCTGCTTAATTCACACGCAGTTGCTTTTGGCCAGCTCTTTTTCCAAGCAGTTTGTCAGAAGACAGTTTGAAATAAACGCTGGGAAAAATTGAGACTAGGTTCTGAGCTCAGTTCAGTAACTAAATTAATTCTTTATCTGGATTCACCCACTTGCCTTCATCATGCTTCAGTTTGGCCACTAATAAAGTAATTTTCTTAAATCTGTTGGGCTGCTGTGATGTGAGCTAACTTCTACATCCAAAGCATCTTAGAGGTCACAGACACTCTCCAATGTTCTCTTCAATTTAGGAAATTTCTTTAATATCTGGAAACTTCCAGAGTCAGAGAATTCACACGCTGTTTGAAAGGCAGTCTGTGGTATTTTTAGAGAAAAATAATTGCTGGAAAGTTATTTATCATCTTATACAGAAGTGGACCTCCCTATAACAACCCGTTGTAGTTGCTGTGTTCTTAGAAGCTTTACAATGTAAATATTTTTGCTTTCTAGCTGATATTTCCTCATCAACTGAACCTTCCCATCTTCTTTCTTTGCTGTCAACCTTCATCTTCCTCTATACCCTGCCATCCTTTTTTATTCAGGCAAGTAACTAAGAATAGCATGGTCTATGACTATAGGTGTTGGCTCTGGAGTCTTGTCTTTGTCACTTACTAGCTGGGCCATCTTGGGCAACTCACGTAATATTCCCATACTTCATTTTCCTTATCTGTAAATTGGGATGATTATGTTGCTTATTTGATAAAGCTGTACTAAATGTTTTGTCTGCATGCAGATAATCTATATAAAACACATCATAGGATTTGGCATAGAGATTAGACTTGATAAATGGTTACTGTTGATGAGAATAATAAAGATGGTATGGTTTCCATGACCTTCCTCATATGGCCAGGCTATTTAGGCACTCTAGTTTGCCAATGACCTTCATAAATGATAATGCCACAATTAGAGGCACACAAATGTTTATCATCAGGAAAACTCAGAACACAATGAGATGCTTACCACCTGATCTGAATATCAGCTATCTGAAATTGAGCAAGTTATTTGATGTCTCTAAGCCAACATCTATAAAACGGGGATAATGATAATAACAGCATCTACCTTGTAAGGTACTAAATATTTGCAAATCATGGTTCTAAGCACTAAATTTACTTAAATAGTCTTGGCAAGCAGTAAACATTTAATATTATCAAAAAAGAAGAAGTTCTGGGAGGTTCAGGATTTAGCTGGCTGCCTGTACAGTGATATTTTTTTCATGGGCACAGTATCTGTGGTTACCCTGCTTTTGAGAAATGCCACATGGGTCTGACCACAGCTCTGCCTGGCTCTACCACCAGATATTTTTTAACAGGAAGGAGGTAAAGGGACGGAAAGAAAGAGAAAGAGGAAGAGGCAGTGGAGTGAACGAGAAGTAGGGAACACACTAGGTGGGTGGGTGGTTGCTCTCAGGAGGGAGCAGGGGGAAAGCACCAACATAGGAAGGGCCTCTTACTGTCCTTTGTCCATGTGCAGCTTCTTTGCAAGGGCCTATGGTCAGTCATTAAGATTTGTATGAAAAGAAAACGTATGTGAAAAAAATACCCTACAAAATTCACACCGTTGCTTGCTTACAGAGAGGCAATGGTGTGGAGAGCAAAGAACATGAACTTTGGTATCAACACATTTTCCCCTTTTTATAGTCACATTTTACTGACACCCATCATTAAACCTCTTCATTTGAATACCAGATTCATCTGAGTCTCTGCCAAATGTTGCCTTTAATCCATTTGAGTAGAATCTTCTTATAGATTCTTTTTGCCATTAAGTTGTGAATTTGTTAGTATTGCCAGAAAAGTTAAAGGAGGTGTGGGGGATTGGGGGGAGATATTCCCACTTCCTCCTGGTGCTTACAGAAATCTGGAGGGTTGAAAAAAGTTCTCTTCACTGGGAGAATTTATCCTCAAGCCTTCTTGAATCTGGATAAATGCTGTTACAAAATGCTTGTAAGTATTTTAATTTTCAGAGTATACTGATAGGCCTGAGTCCATCAGTGTTTTAAATTTTGGAAGTTCACCTATCCCAAACCAGTGGTTCTCAATCTATTGACAGATTTGCACCATTTTACTTCTTCTATGCAACCCCTAGGGTCCCTGGCCACAGTGTTTAGTGTTACATGAAACAATAATAAGAGGTGATACTTTGACAGTCTGTGAGTAGAACTGAAAAGAAGCCATTACTTTTTGTGTGCCAATAGCAGGGAGGCCCAAGGGTGTCAAGAGAATGGAGACCCGCAGTCCTGCCACTGGCTTCCTCTATCCCACCCATCTTAAAGCATAAGCAGTTGCAGTCTTCAGTGGTGGTTCTGGAGATTCACGCATTCCCTGATTTCTGGAACAGGAGCAACAGCTTTCTCTGATCTTCACTCTCTAGGCCCTTTCAGTGCTGTTGCAGCCTCTGATATCCTACGTTAGATCCCTTTCTATTTGAAACATCTAGAGTGGTTTCAGTTTTCTCATGGCACCCTGGCTGATGCATCAATGCTGGCTGCACTGTAGAATTGCCTGGGAAGCTTTCGAAAAACAGTAATGCTAGGCCCTTGCTTCTGGGAATAGGGCTTCAGTATCTATATTTTTAAAATTCTCTCCAAATATTTTCTCAGTAGGCATGCAAGGAGGAAAATCATTGTCAACTTTGGTCTCTTTTCTGTCAGACCTGTATTGCATAGTCACTTTAAATCAGGTTTATCAAGCCAGAGAACTCATTCTATTTCTTTCCTGCAATGTGTTTTCCCAACACATTGAAAAGAGGCCAGTACAAGCACGTTCCAAGGTAAAAACCCTGGATTTATGGACGTACCTTCCTTAGGACAACTGACACCAGCTAGTTCCAAGGTAAAAACCCTGGATTTATGGATGTACCTTCCTAAGGACAACTGACACAAGCTAGTTCCCCCTACTGCAGCATGCTCCTGAGAATTTCCTTCCTCTGCTGGGGTCTCTGAAATAATATTATAAATGAAAAACACATTCTCTAGGTGTATTTATGCTGCAGTGTAAATAATTTATCAATTATGACTTACACAGTTAGTCTTGTGATCAAACCAACATTTAGAATATTGCTCTCTATGGAAAAAATATTCTTCAAAAAAGCAAACCACTGAATTCAGGCAAACTTTTGGAACTAATCCTATTCATAAGTTGTGGACTATCCATCTGAGGTTAGTGATGATTCCTAAAATTGCAGATTGAGGTCTATATTCTGTTCAGAGCCTTAACAGAGCATTCCAAACTTAATATTTTTGAATTGTTTATATAAGATGTTAAAGTCAACTTTCCTCAGCTTTTTAGAGAAATATCTAAATGATACCAAAAGTACATTCAACTGTACCTATATTTTTTAATTTGTTTAACAAATATTATTAGAATGCCAATTGCATAACAAGTACTGAGCTTGTCACTGAGAATTTAGTAACCCAGACATGGAACTCCTAGCAGAGTATAGTAACTGTTGACATCAGTTCACAGTAAAATGTATCCTCCAAATGCTGAATTATCATTTTTCAAACATCTTTTTAAAATTCATAGAAGAGTTAGAAGTAAATAAAACATCTTAGTTGGAAAAAATTAATTTTATAAAGCATAAATCCAGAAAGGTAAGCTGTAAAGCTGTAAGTAAGTACTGAAAGTGGCTGCTCTGAAGGTATCTGTCAGTCCTGGAGACCTAGAGCCTTCATGTTAATAGACCAGTGTACACAGGACAGGAGACAAAGCCAGGGTCCCATGTGACGTGTAAAGTCAAATTGGACCCACCTGCACAAAGCCACAACCCAAGAAAGGTAAAGTAGAAAGACACAACCCAAGAAAGGTAAAGTACTTGGAAAAAATCCTACCTCAGAGAAAAAACAGTATACTTGCTTGTCTCAGCTTTAGCTTCAGGTAGAGGGGAAAAAATATGTTCTCCCCAATTCATAACTATAATCCAGCCTTCTCACAGTTTGGAAGAAGGAATCTACACTGTCAGTGGGCCCAAAAAATCCCATGTAGAAAATTTAGTTTGAAATATCCAGAGTTTCTGGGTATCTGGCTGAAACAAATGCCAACACATATGCAAATGTATAAAAAATAAAATAATATATTATAAGCAAATGATTTTTTAAATGTCCAGGCATTTTGAAAAATAACCCAAAAAGCACTTTTGGAAAATCATATTTTTGAAAATGAAAAATATATCAATAGAACCAGAATCTCAAAGGACATATTAGAAAAAGAAAATAAAGATTGGTACAGTGTATAATAGAGATGAAAAATTTGCTGAGAATGCAACACAGAAAACAAAATAAGAGCGAACATACTGTGTAAGCTTCCTATCACTTTACACATATTTTCTCTTGTAATCCTTACAACAATCCTATGAAGTAGATATTATTGCTTGTTCATTTTAGAACAGAGGAAACTGAGGCACAGAGAGGTTAAGAAACTTGCCCAATTTCATATACCTACAACAACTCGGAGCTATTGTTTCAACCAAGAGAGTCTGGCTTCAGTTCTGTTTCTTAACACCTGTGCCATGTTCCTCAAGAAAGATGGAAATCACAAAAGAGGAGTCACCTAGCCGGGCGCGGTGGCTCACGCCTGTAATCCTAGCACTCTGGGAGGCTGAGGCGGGCGGATTGCTCAAGGTCAGGAGTTCGAAACCAGCCTGAGCAAGAGTGAGACCCCGTCTCTACTATAAATAGAAAGAAAGAAATTA
>CAUYRT010011247.1:0-29946 GCA_963574885.1 Lepilemur ruficaudatus | reverse complement strand
TGGCTGATTTAGACAAATCCTCAATTCTGTCAGCATAAGATACCAAAAAATATAGAATATTTTGAGTAATGAGTAACTGTTGTGTAAATATTTTGCTGTTTTCTTATTTAGCTAATAATATGAAGTGGTTGGTTCAGGACTTGGTTTTTTTTTTCTTTTTTTTTTGAGACAGAGTCTCACTCTGTTGCCCAGATTGGAGTGCAGTGGCGTAATCATAGCTCACTGAAGCCTTGAACTCCTGGGCTCAAGCCATCCTCCTGCCTCAGCCTTCCAAGTAGCTAGGACTATAGGTGCATGCTACTGTGCCCAGCTAATTAAAAAAAATTTTTTTTGTAGAGATAGAGTCTTGCTAGGTTGCCTAGGCTGACCTTGAATTCCTAGCCTCAAAGCTCAAGCGATCTTCCCACTTGGGCCTTCCAAAGTGCTGGGATTACAGGTGTGAACCACCATGCCTGGCAAAGACTTTTTCTTAAAGCATTTGTGTCAGTGCCCTTTCTTTCAAGGCACTTAGTTAAATTGTTAACTAAGGCTTATAGCTTTTGTCTTAGCTACAATTTCTAACCAGGGTCAAATTAATGAATATGGAGCTCATATTTTTCTGATTTCATAACTGGAATTATTTCAACATTGAGTATAATCATTAATTAAGCTGCTTGTGAACATTTGAAATTTCCTTAACTTGCTAGGAGTTCAAAAATTAAATTAGGTGGTGGGTTTCAGTTGTTTTTTGTACTATTCTTTAAGATTTTCTGTTCATTTGAACATTTTATAATAAAAAGTTGGAAAAAATTAGATCTGTTTATATAATTGCAAGGAACATCTAGAAATACTACAGAAATGATCAGAGATGGCAAGGGACAGCCATGGGAAGGGACACAGGAGCGGTTTGACTTATAAGCAGACAGGCACTACCCTCTGTTGTTTTTCCTCATGGAGAGCAGATACGGTGGGGGTGGTGGTGTCAGGAAATATTTCACTGAGATATAATAAGGAATGTCATTTTGTGGGAGACCGTGCAGCCTCTTGCCCTTGATTGTCTTTAAGAGCTCCATAGGTGCTCTCTGTCTAGGATGGTGGTGGCCATCTAGGGAGGGTGGCTCTCCCACTGGTTGGAGAGAGGAGGCAGCAGAACAGTTCTTTAGACAGCCCTGGGAGCAGGTGCAACTCATGCGACTGCATAGAGTTAGCCGGATGGTGTCCAGCTGTCCTGCAAACAGTGGATGGTACCAGGCAGAGATATAAATGAGCTTCTGCCTGCAGTGGACCTGCTGGCCTCCAGAGGTTTCCTCTGTGGATTAGCCTCTGCCTTGCATCTCACCCAGAGCGGTTCCATCAGAACTCTGAGTAAGAGGCAGGGACGGACCCTGGAGCTTATGGAGCCTAGCTCTTTACTTGGGAACAACAAGTTCATATCCATCTAGCACTTACAAAAGCATGGGATTTTCCAAGAGAAACAATCTTCACAACATTGGTCAGGAAAATTTCTATGACAGTAAAAAATAATTCATGCAAAAAATTAGTTGGTGTTGACTATATCCAGAGCCATATTGAGGATATTTAGGCTACTGAATGAGTTCCAGAGTGTCACACACATGCCACCTATGGGAACGGGCTCTGGATTCCAACCTTGGTTTAAATCCTGACTCTCACACTAACTAGCTGTATAACTTTGGAAGCTAGTGCCTTAATGTCTTTGTGCCTCAGCTTCCTTCTTGATGGGTTGGGTATTATAATAATAAAACCCAAACTTACGGGTTTGCTTGGAGGATGAAATGAGATAACTTGTAGAGTGCTTGGAATGGCACACAGTAAGTGTTCACTAAATGTTGACTGTTGTTATGATTTTGCATGGTTGTACTGTATCTTCTTTTGCAAGCTCCATGCTCCTCATTTTCCAACAGCTCAGCCACCTTAGATGACCCCAAGTTACCTCAGGGCTGAGAAGCAGCTACTTTCTCTTGGATTTTCCTAGTCACCAGCTGGAGGGAGTTTCCAGGCTCCCAGGAGCTTCCTGCTTTTCTAGCCCCAACAAAATATTAAACTCTTAGGGGAGAGGACTCTGACTCTTGCTTTTGGGTTCTGCTGGTGAGGGAGCAAGTGCATCACCCTGTGGAGATGGCCTGGGAGTCTCTCCTCCTGCCTTTTCCTCTAAAGGTGCCACTGCGGTGGATGAGATTCATGGAGCTCGACTGTAGGCTGTCCTAGAGTCCTGCTGGATTATTGGATTAACATCCCCCAAATGGCCCTGGGATAAGCCATTCTGGGGAGACTTTGTGACTTTATATGCATGTAGTACAGGCCTGGTGTATTTGGATTGCTTCCCAGTCTCTATGGAATTGTGAAACTTGGAGTACCAAGTATTGATCCACTGAGGGGAGATTTCCCCTCCCTGGAGTGAACTAGCGGGGCTTCTCTTGAGACTTATTACAACACTGTGAAAACAAGGCCCCAGCCACTTTCAAATCCCTATGCTGTTGATTGCTCTAACTTTAAGATTGGAAATTTGCCCATTTTCCCCCAGCTGCAGAGCATAGTTACTTTGGCTAAAATGCAATGAGTCTCGTTGAGGGAGTGGGGGAAAAATGGCAAGCAAGGTCCTTCCAACAGCTGGGACATTTGGGTTGTGGCCATGGGCAGAAGCTGTGTGCTCTGTGTGGCTGTGATGGGTCAAGAGTGGACCATGCCACAGGAGAATTCCTCCTCTGCGCCTTCTCTAGGAGTCTCTGTCTGCCCCTCGACCTCTCTCCCACATACCTTTCAAGCTTGCTCTAGCTGTGGAGACCTTCTTGTTCTTCAGCCACTCCAACTCATGCCCATCTCAGGGCTTGGCACCTCGTAAATGTTCAGTAAATGTTGAACTTGCCTTGTGGCCTCTGCTCAGTCACATCTTCAGATGGGCTTTTTCCATCTGTCTTCTGTAAAAAAAAGTCCCTCCTCCTTGTTATTGCCTGTCTCCTTAGTCTGCTTTACTGTTATTCATGGGACTGCCTGAAATTTTACTTATGTATTTGTATTTGTTTATTTCCCCTAATAGAAGGAAAACTCCATGATGACAGAGACTTTGACCTGTTCTTTGCTGTATCCCTGTGCCTAGAACAGTGCTTGATGATGAAGTAGGCACTGAATAAATATTTTTTGATGAACATAAGAAAGCAACATACCTCTTGCCCAGCAAAGTCTTTGTCGTGGATCAGAGTAGCCTGTGGTGTAGGGACCAATGGGGAGACATGAGCACTTTTTGCAGCACTTTGCAGGGGTTTGGGGCATTCTTATGCAGGAGTGCCTTTTGAGAAGGGGACGTGAGGCAGGAGAAAGCCAAGGGAGAATCATCTAGACCAATTTCTGTCCTTTTGGGATGACTGGCCTGTCTGAGAACTAGCACTGGTTAACTCAGGATGTCTTTAGCACCTTTGATTGCTCCACAGACACCAGCTTAATATGTTCCTATTGTTCGGCCTCAAGAATGGGACTTAAAGTGATATGAAATTTGAATGATGGATGCTCAAGAATACAGACTTGCAATGCCAGTCAGCCAGGGCCATTCCTTGTCTAAAGCACACCTTACACTTTTACACTTTTGCACCTGCCATGTCTTCTAACAGGAGAGCTCTCCCCCACATCCCCTTTCCAATTGCTATGCCCTCTTCAAGACCTAGTTCAAACTTTTCTTTTGTGAAACCTATCATGGGAAAGAGCAGCCTTTCCTTCCTCTGGACTCCTTTAAGTTTTACTGTTCATACATTTATGACATTTGGCCATGAACTATTTTGGGACAACTTAAGAAACTAACTCTGAAATCTTTGGTGTCTCTGGTCTACAAGAGTCACCCTGCCCTTTGGTGCCTAGAATTACAAGAGTCCCAGCCCCCAGCCTGATCAGCCACTGCGAGTTCAGCAGTTTTCTGGATCCCCTCACTTATAATTCTCAGAGGAATGCTTACACCTCCTACAGATCCCTGCTGCTTCTGAATTCTGCTGGTCACTTCTGCCCATCTTGTGACCAGCTTCTCCAACTGCCACTGCTTTCCCCACACCTCCTCACTCCAAGTACAGACACAGGCCCCACCATTATCTGCCCATGTATGTCAGAGACCACCTGTAACACCTGTTTTATTGGGACAACAGGAAGGAATCATTGTGTAGAAGAGAGATGGAAAACCCATAGAGAGAGATAAAAGAGATTATTATTCTTAAAGCTCACCAGCCCGTCAACTGAAAAATCATGAGATCTATAAATTTAGAAAAGGAGAGCTTTATTTCTTATAAAGGATTACAACCTGCAGGGTAGCCATCCTGATAGGCTGGGAAGCATAGATAGCCTCCTGCAAAGACAGAAAGTAACCACTTCGAAGGAGGAAAGGTGAAAGACAGGAATTTATGCTGAACAGGTTGGCCAAATATACACATTTAAGAGGTTATAGGAGAAGCTATGAATATTCATGAAGGGGGCAATACGCACATGCGTAGTAGGCAAACATGCATGTTACACATGTTCCCATGCTTACTTTGGGGTGCAGACTTAACATTTAAATGTATTACAGTTAGGCCCTATACATCAAAAGGTGAAACAGGGACATAGAGGCACTTAGTGGATAGCCTCTGTAAATCGGCCGGAGCCAGTCCATGGTCTGTGGTCTCTTATCAGGAGAAAGTTACTGAAATCAGCCTCTTGTCCAATCAAAGCTGTAATTATGGCTCATGGAACAAGGGGAGTCTGTTAGTCAGTGGCTGAGCTGCAATTATTTTAATATTGTTTATCTCAAGGCCAGCGCTTTCTTTAGCTGCTAGAGCAAAAGAAAAACCCTGTGGCAGTTAGAAAATCATTTATTCTTTTAGCATAGGGGTGCATGACTTAACCCTTGCCTGGCATGGCCTTAGGTCCCGCTTATAATTTGGTATCTTACTGCCACATAGTCTGTTCTGTCAGGCTTATGATCTCTATTTTAACAAGCCCTACACCTACACAGAGTATTTTGTTTTGTTTTTTTTCTTATACTTTCCTCATCCTTCATTTTGCTGCCACATTACCGCAAAACCTGTCTTCTGCCATGGAGTGTTCTTGCTTATTTCTCTCTGTTCCTTTTGCCCTTAGGTGCAGGACCCTGATCTCTGAGTCCCAGTGAGAAGGGAAAACCGCATTTTGGCCCCAGACTCACTTCCCAGGACATACCCTAATCCGCAGAGATAGATCTCTTCCCACAATACAGGCCATCCTCAATGTCTTGAAGAAGAGCAATGTAGCTCAATGTGGCTTTAAGCCATTTGGGACATGAATTTGGCTTTATTGCCATAAAGCCACTGAGGTGTTTTCTCAAGATAAACAAACAAACAGTTTGCTCCAAAAATTGAATCAGAAAATTGCTGCTAATTTTTTTTTTTTTTTCTTGAGACAGAGTCTCACTCTGTTGCCTGGGCTAGAGTGCCGTGGCATCAGCCTAGCTCACAGCAACCTCAAACTCCTGGGCTCAAGCGATCCTCCTGCCTCAGCCTCCAGAGTAGCTGGGACTACAGGCATGCGCCACCATGCCTGGCTAATTTTTTCTATATACGTTTTTAGTTGTCCAATTAATTTCTTTCTATTTATAGTAAAGACGGGGGTCTCACTCTTGCTCAGGCTGGTTTTGAACTCCTGACCTTGAGCGATCCTCCCGCCTTGGCCTCCCAGAGTGCTAGGATTACAGGCGTGAACCACCACACCCGGCCAGAAAATTGCTGGTAATTTAAAAATAACCTTCCCTGGCTTCTTGATATTACATTTTTCATAAATATGGGTGTTCACGTTCATTAGAACACTGTAGTACATTTTTTTCTTTAAGTGTGTTTTATATCTTACAGAATTTAGCAGGCTGGTAAAACATCTGGGAGGAGAATGGTAGTGTCAGCCAAGGGAAGGCCAGGGGATCTGTCTGTCCCCCAACTTTTGAAGACTCACAGTGTGTGTGTTTGGGGGGTATTTTGAGAGGGAGTCACATTAACAAAAATGTTCTCAGGTGTGATGAATACTTCAGAATGATATTTCATTAATTTCATGAGCAATAAGACTGGTAGACCAGAAATGCCTGCCCAGTGTATTCACTCTTCTGCCCTCTTCCTCCTGATCTGAACTACTTGCTGAGATCTCTTTGACCCTTTATAAAAGAAAAGCATGTTATTCCACCTCAGTCAGTGGATGTTTAGTCTGGAGAAGTCTTGGGAGGCAGGCATTACTTTAGAAGGGGGTAAAAATTCCTCCCTAGTCACTCTGCCTGTAAGGGCGTAGGCAGTGGTCTGCCCACTGGCTGAGCCCAAAGTCATCCAAAAGAGCAGGGGCAGCCTTGTGTTATATTTTACTGGATGAAATCACTCTCCCTGGGGTAGAGCTCCCTGGGAACTTTGAGATAATGTCATAATGAGGTGTGTGTTGCTCCTCTACCACCAGGAGTCTGCCACGAGCTGGTGAGCAAGGCGTCCTAAATACTGCAAAAGGTTAGAGATACCAAGAGGTGCTGTCAGTAAGCGCTGGAGTACTCCCCAAGAGCTTAGAAATGAGGTATATGGATGGTCCCAGATCAGTGACTCTTAACCTTTTCTGAATCACAAAATCATTTGAGAATTTGACTCTTCCCACCTGCCTCCCAATCTATTGAGACATACAATTTTGTGTACAATTGAAGGGTTTTCCCAGAACACCCCAAAGTTCATCTATGCACCTTCTGCTCTAGACCATAAACTCCTGGAATGCAAGAACTGGATTTGTTCTCTGATGTGTTCCAGTGTCTACTAAAAGTGCCTGAGATGTAGGAGGTGTCAACATGTGTTTATTACGTGATAAGAGCAGATGCAAACCTGCACTTGTCTGGCAGCCTCTGCAGAACCAGGCTGGGGAGTGTAAATGCCAGTGGCATTGGCACCTCAAGAGGCTTTGGGGCTGGCAGTATTCACAGCCCTGGCACTATCCTTCTTGACTTTTAAAGCTGGGGCTGATGAAATGTGAGCTCTTCACTTTCCTAACCCTCTGGTCCTGACCTAGTCTGGTGATCTGAGACATGGAGAGCCATTTTGAGGGTTCCTACATTGCTATTCAGAGTTTTACAGAGGGTTGGATGCCAATTTATTCTAAATGCTTCACTGAATCCAGTCATTCAGGTGTGCTGCATCTTTGGGTCTACTATGTTCCAGAAGGGTGCTTGATAGATGATGCTAGGGACTAAGTCACCACAGCAGCTGGTGTTGGTCCCCTCAAAAGCCTCTGCCACCACTAGTGAGTCAGGGGGCCACTGTTGTCACTGTCACTTCTAGAAACTGCTGGCCAGCTGGTAGCCATGCTGCGAGTTCAGAAAGGAATAGGACCCTATGGTAAAGTGGACGGAGTCCCAAAGAATTAGAAACTTTAGCAGAAGGGGTCCACCCTCTCACATGTCCACGTGCTCACTGACTCTCCCAAGGTACTCTGCTCTGCCAGGATGGGAGACACATTGTATGAGGAGTTGGTGCTGAGCAGGGTTCACCAGTACAGACTCCTTCTGGTGAGCTCCCTCTTAGGGACTCCATGATCCCTTCCTGCTTGCTAACCCTGTATCATTCGCTTTCTGTTGGTTTGTTTTCTGACTACTCCTTCTCTTGTTCCTAGTAGTGACTCCTTCTCTTGCCCTTTAACTGAAGGCTTTCACCAAGGCTCCATCCTTTTTTTCTTTTCTACATAAACTTCTCCAACGTGAGGTTTCATATGTACTCGCTCGCTCATTCACTCCCTCCCTCCCTCCTTATTTGCTCATTTATTGAGTCTCTCTCTTGTCTTTGACATGGTACTAGGCTTGGAGATTACCAAGATAAATGAAATCTGGTTTCTGGGCTGGGCATGGTGGCTTACGCCTGTAATCCTAGCACTCTGGGAGGCCAAGGTGGGAGGATTGCTTGAGGCCAGGAGTTGGAGACCAGCCTGAGCAACTTGGTGAGACCCCATCTCTACAAAAGATAAAAAAATTAGCTGGGTGTGGTGGTGTGCACCTGTAGTCCCAGCTACTTGGGGGGCTGAGGCAGGAGGATTACTTGAGCCCAGGAGTTTGAGGTTGTGGTAAGCTATGATGATGCCACTGCACTCTATCTGGGGTGACAGAACAAGACCCTGTTTCATGGAAAAAAAAAAAATTAAAAAAAATCTAATTTCTGCCTTCAGGGAATCATATAAACTGATAATGTATAGCCTGACCTGGTACCCGGCTCTTTCTAGTTATAATTCCAGTGCTCATTGCCCTCTATCAAAAGACTACGGCTCAATTTTAATTTCACATCTTCCATGAATCCTGCGCCTGCATCACTAGTTTTCATTGATTTTCTTCTCCATACTTCTCTAGTAAAGAGAGCCGGGTTTTTCCTTTCAACAGCTTTATTTCCTTAGGCAATTCGTGTTGGACTTAACATCTCCATTTGTAAATGAGGCAATTGCAGCATGAGGGTCCTTCCAACTTCAGAATTCTATGGTTCTATGATCATATGCAATTGTGGGGGAAGGAAGAGTTAGCTAATGTAAAGCAGCAATTATATAGCAAAGCTAATGCTTTTTGTTTTTTTAACTTATGAGTGACATCCTCATGAGAGTGGCTAGGACATCATAAAATTGTTGGTTGGGCTTCGAAAATATTTGTCCTTTTTACCTATTGTAATTAGCCAGTTGCCAGACCCATTAATATGCTCCCGGTAAGGGAAGGCAGGCAACCCCAGGTGACTGCAGTTGAAGCAGGATAAGGTAGTAGTGTTAAACTTTCTGGCAGGATTGCCCTCATGTAGAAATTGTTCTAAGGTCATTGACATTTAGAGTAAATGTGTGCCTTAATCTATAAATTTATGAATGTCATTTATGTTAAATAAATTGCTAGAGTAATAGTTTGCTTTGGATCTTAAAACATAACTTTCTGATTAGAAAAGTGATACATGAACATTGTTTTGTTGGTCATTAGCATTTTGAATTTAAAAAACAGGCCTACTTGAGCTAGATGACTAAAGGTGTGTGTGGGCATATGTGTAGGATTGCAGAAAGAATGCAGCAGGCAGTCTCGTGGGCATCCCAGAACAGGGACAGGGCACACAGGGATTGGGACGAGAAGGTCAGTAGCTCAGGCTACCACTATCATTTCTCACGGGCCATGTTCTCTGTCATTACTTCTCTCTGAGTCTTATACTTATCTTTGAAACTCGTTGTCTTTTATTACTGACAGTTTCTTTGCTCCCCTGTGACTTCAGCTTGGGCTTCACTTTAGTTTGCTGTGGCACCAACTCCAGCCCCAACTCTACACAAATTTTCAGAAAAGTGCCCTCCAGCGTCTTACTGATTACTGTTAGGGCTCTTATTGGCTGCAGGAGAAGACATGACTCAAATGAACTAAAGCAAAACAGGGACTTTATCAGCTCGTATCATCGGGAACGTCTCTTGGGCATGACTAATCCAGTCATACACAGATAGCGTGCCCATGCTGGCTGTGTGGCTTGGCTGCATGTCCGCTTGTGTTATCCTCCTGATTCCCGACGGCAAAAGGGCTCTCTCCATGCAGCAGTGGAAGAATGAGGCTGGCATGTCTACTGGCAGCTCAGGGTGACATCATCACAGCTTTTGAGCCCAGAGGAGATAGAGCTTTTCCTAACTCTGCTTCAGTGTATAGACTCTAAAGGGACTCTTGGCCTGGAATGGGTTTAACGGCCACTCTTTGGATCAGTCACTGTGGTTGATTGTGATTGATCAAGTTCCCTTTCCTGGCTTTGGCCTTATGTTGTGACTTATGGTCCCACCAGAATCACATGGTTTACTAATGGGGAAGGGGCTGCCTACCACAAGGGAGTGAGGGAGTGGTTACTGGAAGAAAATAAGAAAGAATGTTTAAACACAGGCATCAGGCATCGACTACAGTGTCTGTGCCTCTTAGTTCAATTTCTTGAGAATCTGCTGTGTTCACCCCAGCCTTTGGCTTGGTTTCTCCTGGGTCATTTGTCTACCTGTGACCCAGTCACATGGGTGGCTGACTTATATGGTAAGAACGCTGCAGACAGGGCTCTGAGTGGGGGATGATTCTGTCAGAAATGTGGTGGGACACAACGATTTACATATCTACCACAATTACGTAAAAATATGAGCAGTCAAAAAGAATAGATCCCAGCACACAGATATAGCCACAATTAATATTTTAGTTTATATACTTACATTCTTTTATTGATGTGTGAATGTGTGTCTTAAAAAATAAAATCGGGTGCTACTATTTTGTTATACTCTTTTTACGCCATTAACTGTACAAAATCAGTAACTTGAACTAGGGTGGAGTAATAGAAATGGTGATAAGTGGTTGGCTTTGGAGTGTATTTAGAAGCTAGAACTAACAGGATTTGCAAATGGATTGGATATAAGGTGTGAGAAAGAGCAATTGTCAAAATTATTAGATACTGTTGCCTATTTGTGGAGATATATGATGTGCAGATTGAAGTTAGAAGTTTTTTGGACTAAAAACTGTATAGACTGAGCAACTTTTGCTTTTCTGGTTAAGCACTATGGGGATTCCAAAATAATTTTATGAAAATTCATGTTCCCGAAGAACTTAAAAATCTGCCTAGAGGCAAAATAAATACAAATGAAATGATGAAATATATGGTGATAAAAATGAATCACAAACCACAGCATGGCTGAATCTCACAAATACAAGATTGATCAAGAGATGCCAGACACAAAACAAGATGTACTATATATTATTCCATTTATATGAATTTCCAAAACAGGCAAATCTAATCCATGGTGTTAAAAATTAGGATAATCATGGCTGGGCGTGGTGGCTCATGCCTGTAATCCTAGCACTCTGGGAGGCCGAGGCGAACGGATCGTTTGAGCTCAGGAGTTCAAGACCAGCTTGAGCAAGACAAGAGTGAAACCCTGTCTCTACTAAAAATGGAAAGAAATTAGCCAAACAACTAAAAATAGAAAAAATTAGCTGGGCATGGTAGCACGTGCCTGTAGTCCCAGCTACCTGGGAGGTTGAGGCAGGAGGATCGCTTGAACCCAAGAGTTTGAGGTTGCTGTGAGCTAGGCTGATGCCACAGCACTCTAGCCCAGGCAACAGAGTGAGACTCTGTCTCAAGAAAAAAAAAAAAATTAGGATAATCAGGTTACCTTTGAGATAGAGGCAGGGAGCTTAGGATGGGTTTGTGCTATATTTGAATTAAAAAGGTTAAAAATACTCAGGTTGTACACTGTGGATTCCTGATTCCAAGTGCAAGAAAAGTGTGTCTGGAGAGGGAGAACCCAGCCTAGGCTTGAGCAGGAGGGACAAGAACAAGGCCCTAGAGATTAGGGGTGGAGAAGATATTCCTGGTGGTAGGACATGCCGAATGTGGGCACAGTATGAAGTAAGAAAGCTCAGGGCCAGTTTGGGGCAGAGTGAATAGAGTGGTTCAATGAAGTAAATGATGATTAAGGAGATGTGTAAGGTGGGCGCTGAGGCTGGGAGGTAATTCAGGAGAGACCAGAGATTGGGGGTCGTGAGTGCCAGGATAAACAGCTTGGATTTTTTTCTTTTGGATGGTGCAAGCTTTGGCACTACTTTAGGATGTTGGAGAGGAGGGTCCTAGGTAGCACGGAGTGGCAGGCATGGACAGAATTGTCATAGTGGGTCTGGAGAGGGGTGGATGGAGGACTACACTGAGAGACTCCCTGAGATATGTCTGGTGGTATTGATCTTGGCTAGTTGACCTTGGCTAGTGTTCTGGCTCCATTTCTTGCTACTGCTAGTGTAGACGTGTTTGGTTTGCATCCTTTCCTAAGAGGGCCTGAGGGGCATCAGGCTCACGCTTGGTGTTCAGGGACAGCTCTGTAAATTGTGTCCCCAAAGACTCCCCCATGATTGGCTCTTCTCTGAAAGTGTGTGCTCTCACATGAGCCAATCCTGCACTGCCATGCCCCAGTGGGGTCCAAACATGGTACCCAAATGTGGGACCCCTCTATATTGCTCCCTGCAGCCCTGACAGTGTAGAGTCTGCGGCAGCAGAAGCCCCTGTGCGACAGCACTCAAGCCCACAGTGCTGTGTGGACAGGGTGTGCGGGGGCCAGCCCTGTCGGCTTCATTTAGGCTAATGTGAGTGTTTCTGAATCCCCTCGCACCCCCTTCCCCAAGCTTACTGACCTCTCTGTAGAGTGCAGAGGGTGGAGGACAGGGGATGGTTTTTTCTTTTCCAGAAGTTTTGGGCAAGCAAAATTCCCATGTAGAGAAGCATCTTCCCTTTGTCTTCACACTTTGTAGCCTAGCGGCTATCCGCCAAAGAAGAGAACAATTGATTAAGGCAGAACTGTGGCTTGACAAGATGTATGCCAGAGCCAGAAGCAACAGTGCTCTTAGGGTGGGATGATCAATATCTCAGTAGGGACAGGGAAGATAAGATTTGTTCTTTGCCAAAATGCAGAATCGCAGATCTTCTAGAAATAACGGCAGCATCTGATATGGTAGTTTCATATGATTTGTCTTATTTTCCATTTTTTTGTTTCTCTACCAGGCTGTGAGAAAGATGAGGAAAAGAGCATGATCCCTGCTTGTCATGTGAGGATTCATGTACAGATGTGCAGAAAGGTGAGGTGATTTGTCCAGTCTCAATGGTGGTAAAGGCAGAGGTGGGAATGGAACCCAGGGTTCTTGGCCCCAAGGCCAGAGTTTTCTCTCTGCACCAGCTGTACTGCCCCTTGACAGGATTCTACTGTCCTGCAGTAACCCTAGAGGAAGTTTAGTCCTTGGACGCTTGGCCTGCCAGTCTCCAAAAAAATATGATGAGGGTGGTGGTGCATGTTGGATTGAGGGGACAGACAAGGGATAAATGAGAGAAGCAGGATGACAGTTGTTGCCCATCAGGTGAGCACAGCATTCCTTTTCCCATTTGCCCTGGAATCAAGAGACAATCATGACTAGGCTGAGCAGGGGACTGGAGAAGGGGAAGGGAAAATGGTAACAGGAGAAGGGAACAAAGCACTGTCCAGCAGCTTAGTGAAGAGTCTGCTCTCTCTCTCCCCAGCTGGGCCAGGCTGTGTAGACAGTATGTGAGGACCCAGCTGGTCAGTGGATGGCCCTGCTAAACTGAAGTCTACTTCCTCATCCACTTGGGGTTAGGGCCAGAAGATGTGCAGACCTCTTGGTGCTGGAATGGGTGCCATATTCTGTAACTTCCTGAGCAGCATAAAGCCTCCAACAGACACCTTCCAGCTGTTGAAAACATGTGTGTGCTCATCAGGCAAGAGGTCACAGCTAGAGCAAAAATCCAGATGAGTAGGGAAGCGTTCATTTCACCTGTCAAATGTTAGTGGTCCTTTGGAGCTCACTGTGGCTTTTTGATCAAGATGATTGCTGTGGAAGATTCTAGGTGGCAGCAAAGCCCAGGCGAGCAGACCTGCGCTGTAGAGGTGGAACAAGGGGACCCCAGCTGAGATGGGTGCAGAACAACCAGTCAGCATTTGGGGCTGCCTGGAGAGCAGCAGTCTCTGTTATAATCTAAGGCATGTATATTTGCCTTCATGAAACTTCTTGGTATTTCTGACGTAAGGGAGTGATTTTCCACTGGGTGTAGTGGCAACTCCAGAAAAGATGTATTTGGAGAGTTAAATGAGTTAAGTCTTCCTCCCTCATGTTACTGTTTTTCATATTTAGTGACTAAGCCAAAGTTCATCCTTCATATCATTTTTCTAGGTTTCACAGACTCTACGTATGTCTGCTCTTAGTAACTGCCGTGTGTTTGTGTACAAGCCCACGTGTTTCTGCCATGCCAGGGGTCAGGGCTTCTCCCTGGTGCTGTGGCCTTTCCTCCTGCTGCATTCTTTCTTCAATGGCCTTGGCAGTGTTCCATGCTACAACATGGATGGACCTTGGAAATATTATAGGACGTGAAAGAAGCTAGACACAAAGGACCACATATTGTATGATCCATTTATATGAAATGTCCAAAATAGGCAAACCAATAAACCCAGAAAGTAGATTAAGAGTTGCCAGGGATTGGAGGGGAGATGGTGAAATGTTCTTAAATTGACTGTGGTGACAGATGCACAACTCTGTGAATACACTAAAAGCTATTGAATTGTACATTCAAATGTGTTGGCTATATGGCATTTGAATCATGTCTCAATAAACCCGAAAAAGAAAAGCTTGGCAATACAGATGCAGTGAGTTGGTTGGGCAGACCGTCCGTGTGCCGTGACTACACGAAGGTGGGGCAGGTCAAGGGGACATGCTTTGCACAGGAGTGGCCGACACAGAACTCTGACTCAGCTGAGATGGGCAGAGATTAACTCAGTCCTCGGGAATTTTGCAGTCCTTTTCCTTTAATAGTTTATTCTTCTGTTTTTCCTAGTCCAATCCATAGACCTCTTAGTCACTAGTAAGCACGTGGCCCCTTCTTTCCAGAGTCCAGGCCAACCCCTCCTTGCTATCTGAGCCCATTGGACTTTGTCCCTGGAGTCTATCCATTTTCCTGGCATTTGGTTTGCTTTCCAGACTAATGGCCCAGGACAAATATCCTAGGAAAGAACTTTTCTGTTCCTTAATTTTCCCTCTATTTTTGTGATTCCCTGAAATCAGTTTTCTTTACATCTGTTTAAGACTGAAAGATGTTCAAGGGCTGGCACTTTTTTACCATCTCCAGAGACTTGCATCAATCGCAGACCCTGCAACAGAGTTGGCACTCGGTATGTGCTTGCTAGTGTGCATGTCCCCTCCCTCCACATAACTGCAATCAAACCATGTATATATATATATATATATATATATATATATATTTCCCTTTTAGGATAATTGTAATTTCTTTTGTAGGAGAGGAACATTTGTTCATTGTAAAAAATCCAGAAAATATAGGCAATCAAGAAGAAAATAAAGATCCCCTGGAGTCCTACCATCAAACAATGATGACTATTAACAATTTGGCACATTCCCTTTCACTCTTCTTTGCATATATATATGTTTTCATTATCTTTTTAAGTATAAATTTTGACATATACCAAAAAATATATGTAACATTTATCTAAAATATAAAGCTTAACAGTGTGTTGGACAACACTGAACCTACCATGGAGCCCACCACCCAAATGCAAAATTGATAGTTACTGAGAAGGGTTCCTCCTTTGGTCCATCCCCTGCCTTCCTATGCCAGAGGTCGCCCTGTTCTGAATTTTCTGTCTATCATTCCCTTCCTTTTAAAAATAATAATTTAGTTACATGTTTGCAATGTCTAAACAATATATTATTTAGTTTTGTTTGTTTTTAAGTTTAAAGTTTAAAAATCTTGCTGTGTGTGGTCCTTTGGAATTGCCTTTTTTGGTAACATTTTGAAGATTCATCCTCACTGCTGGTTAAGCTGTAGTTCATTCATTTTGTGATTGTATAATATTCCATTCTATGATCATATCACTATTTGTTCACCTGTCTCTGGACACCCCCCCACCCCATTTTTTCCTCCTCCCTCTCTCCATTCCTTGCTTCCTCCCTCATGTGAACATTCTTTTTTGTCTTCTGGGGCAGATATGCAAGTTTCTCTACCTAGGAATAGAACTATTGGGTCACAGAGCATAACAAGGTAATGACAAATTATTTTCCAAAGCAATTGTATAAAGTTACACTTCTACTAGCAATGTAAAAGAATTTCTGGGGATCCACATCCTTTTCAACCCTTGTTATTGTTATATTTCTATTTCATGCTCTGTGTTCATATTTTTCTGGTAAACGGCCATGGGGTTTTGGACACTGAGTCCTCTCCTAAGCATTGTCTCCCTCTGTTCCATTAGAGGAACTGAGCCAGCCCACCAGGCCCATGGGGAATCGGACTGCAGCGGTGACTGAGTTTGTCTTGCTGGGATTTGCCCTCAGCAGGGAGGTGGAGTTGCTGCTCCTGGTGCTCTTGCTGCCCACGTTCCTGCTGACTCTGCTGGGGAACCTGCTCATCATCTCCATCGTGCTGTCTTACTCCCGCCTCCACACCCCCATGTACTTCTTCCTATGCAACCTCTCTGTCCTGGACATCCTCTTCACCTCAGTCATTTCTCCCAAAGTGCTGGCCAATTTAGGATCAGGGGATAAAACCATCTCCTTTGCTAGGTGTATCACCCAGTGCTATTTCTACTTCTTCCTGGGCACAGTTGAGTTTCTCCTGCTAACAGTCATGTCCTATGATCACTGTGCCGCCATCTGCTACCCACTGCGCTACACTGCCATTATGAGACCTCCTGTCTGCATCGGGACCGTTGTGCTCTCTTGGGTGGGAGGCTTCCTCTCTGTGCTCTTTCCAACCATCCTCATCTCCCAGCTCCAATGTCATTAACCACTTCTTCTGTGACAGTGGGCCCTTGCTGGCCCTGGCCTGTGCAGACACCATTGCCATTGAGCTGATGGATTTTATGCTTTCGTCCATGGTCATCCTCTGCTTCATAGTCCTTGTAGCCTATTCCTGCACGTACATCATCTTGATGATAGTGCGCATCCCTTCTGCAAGTGGAAGGAAGAAGGCCTTTAACACCTGTGCTTCCCACCTGACCATTGTCATCATTTCTAATGGCATCACTGTGTTCATCTATGTGACTCCTTCCCAGAAAGAATATCTGGAGATCAACAAGATCCCTTCAGTGCTGAGCAGTGTGGTGACTCCATTTCTCAACCCCTTTGTATATACTCTGAGGAATGACACGGAGCTGGGGGGCCTCAGGGATGTGAGGGTCAGGGTTCAAGTTTTAGAAAAGAGGATGAGGACGGTGCTGAGGAGCAGATTGTCCTCCAACAAAGAGCACTAAGGAAGGGCTTCCTCTTTGCCACCATGTATCTATTATAGAAAGCCCTGGTATTAGCAAGAGAGGAGCTGCCTTAGCAAGAGAGAGAGCTACCTAGGGCATCCTGCATAGTCCATAGTGGAAAAAAGGCTGAGCTTGCAGACAAGGACTCAGACTCTGGCCTTGGTTCTCATTTCAAATCTGTGGCCACAGCTGTGTCACAAGACACTCTGGCCCTCAGTGCTCTCATCTGAAGTGTGACAGGGCTTGACTTGATGATCTCTAAGTCTTTTCCACACTGAATATTGTAGGAATTGCAGAGGGGCTATACAGCCTGTGTCCTATTAGAAGTCCTACCATGTTTGGCCCCATTTCCTTATAGATCTTGGACACATCTGTTCTATCAGGTTGGCACAAATTCCTTCCTGATCCCTTCTGCATGGACCTTCTTTCATTCCATCCTCTCCAGGAATCTTTCTATGAATAACCTTCATTATTCTCCAATTCACTATCATGTGCTGTATTGCTTTCCCTGGTGGACACTTGTGATGATTGTGTTGGGTGTATATAATATACATAATATTGCTTTCTATAGTAGAACATGTTTATAACATCAAACATGCTCACATCCTTATGTAAGACATAGCCCTGTTCCCCTAGCCTCCGATGATTGATCCAGGGATGGATGATCTGATTGGAGGCACAATCCATCACCTGGCCAGTGGCCTATGACCTGTGTGGCTTGGCTTGAACAGATAAACTGTGCAAACAAATATCTCTTTTTTGAGAATCTGAACCAACAGACACAAAGATGATACCAGGCAATGGCGATGCTCAAATAGTCTTGGCAGCTGGAGTGGCCATTTGGGGAGCCAGGTACAAGCAGGTGAACAGTCAGAAGAAACCAGTCTGCCCATCAGAGAGAATGATGAGTAGAGAAAAATAGAGAAGAGACAGCTGAGAGCCTCCTCAGCTACAGAGACACAGAGTGAAGGGCCTTCCTCTCTAATGACTTTCCAGCTCAGGGAACTGGTGGAGTTTTAATTCCTCTTCCTGGATTCGATGAGTTTTGCCTGTACATGTAAATGAAATCCCTTTTTATTGAGCTATCTTGAGAAGGTCTTAGTTTCTTGTGACAAAAAAAGCAGCTTGATCACAAAGTTCTTTCTCTCTCCACCAAGCATAGCTCCTGCCCCTTTCTGGCTCCACAGGACTGGAAAGAGTCTGTTTTTAACCAAACTCATTCTGAATTTTTGGTGCCCAAACAATGCCTGGGATGCTTAGCTGACACCCTCTAGGCCTATGGTTCAGCTCAGTGCAGACCAGACTTTCAGTATCGTCAGAATCTCTGAGGCCTAATTTCCCATCCCCCTTGGCCTGCAGTGCTGCAGCACTTACTTTGCCTGAATTAACACCCGTGCTCTGGCGTGGAACTGCTCAGAACACATGCACACTCAACGGGGTGCTGTAGAGTTCTGTAGAGACAAATGAAGACCACTCAAATGAGAGCAGCTGTTTATTCAAAATTGGCTATACCAGGGGAGTCAGTCACCATCACTTGTGTTGGGCAGACACTCAAAAGCAGACAGGGAAGTAGAAAAGCTTCACGGTGGAAAAAAAGGTGAAGGCTCAGGTATGCCCTAGCTGGAGGCTTTGGGCATGGGAAAGCTGGGGGTGGGCTAGCTGGAAGCAGGGCATCTTATGCGATTGGTTTGGGGAGCATGTTTGGCTTTCTCTGATTGGTCCTGAGTTGGAAAGAAGTGGGGAAGGGGATGGGGGAGCAAAATACAGGGAGGCTGGCAGTCATGACCAAGTCCTGACGGTTCTGGGCCAACTGCTTCAGAGGTTTGGTTGTGGTTTGGCTTTCCTGGTTGGTTGCTTCAGAATTTGTGAGTCAGAGTTCTACTGTCATATATGGTTGGCTGTGGTCCATTTTTGCATATAGTCTCTAAATTCTAACAATATTGCAAGTTCTTAAAACATTTATAAGTCTAAACCGATGGACAATCCTCCCAAAGCAGACAACCAGTTCCCTTGAGAACAGATGATGCAAAGTGAGCTTGGGTAAGCAGGGTTTTGTTAGGGGTTTTGGAGGCCAGGCATGGGCGCTATAGAAACTGAGGAGGTCTTGCATGTGCCAAAAACCCTTTTCTTTGTGGGAAACCCAAGCCCCAAGATTTAGATCCTTTGACTGGTAGTGCTTGCCAGTCACAGAGACAGCTCACTATTGCAGTAGCTCTGGTAAAGCAGAAAAGGCCGTGAGATTAAAGAAGACTTCTACCAACAGAAGGAGCAGGCATCTACAGTCAGATTAGCAGAGGGGAAGAAGCAGGGCCTTTGTGTTTCCCTTTGTAGGGCCCTGCGGTAGCCTCAACCCATGTTCCCTCTACCAGAAATGCTTTGTTTAAAACATTTGGAGATTCATAGATATTCTCAGAAGTCTTTAATCCACTGACCAAAAGTTTCTGGGTTTGGATTTAAAAGCAGTAACATATTTCCAAGTTCCCACTGGGAACTTTTAGCCTAGCAGTTTCATTTTCAGCCCACAGCAAACATTTCCTTCTTCTGTGCCTTTTCCTGCTTTGTGAGGTTGGTGTGTTTGCCCTCTCCAAGAGACAGCAACTGTTTTTGAGGGAAGAAGACTGGGTGTTGTTAATTTTGGGGTCCCCTACCCTTTTTCTCCCAGGAACCTATATCCGTGTTTCTCATACTAGATATGCTTAATAAATATTTACTAAATAAAGTGAAAGTACGTTCAGTTTATCAAAAGTCCTTTTTTAAAGTGCAAATTTTGGCTTGGATTAGGTTGGGCCATTCACATTTAAATAAAACTGTCCAGCCCTTCAGAATGGAGGTTTGAAAGGAAGTGGAGGAGGGATGCTCTGGGGGGCTCCCTGAGGGTAGTGAGCTTCAGGAAGTGGAGGTGGGTTTAGATTTAGGGGTGGGGGCAACCACAACAAAGGTCTGAACTTGCTCTTGTGCATTCTAGTTCCAAGATCAAGTGGGAAGTAGCTTCCCTTAGAAGCTCCCTTAGAAGACAGAGGCTTAAAGATGGCCAGTTGTCCAGTCCTAGGAGGCCTGGGAGTTGAGGAAGGATGTCAAAGTGGACCCTAGTAGACCTCTCTGGTTTGTGACGTGATTTTCTTTCCCTCATGTTTCTGTGGCCTTCACAGCCCCATCTGCCTGTGGCCTCCATTTACCCCCCCACTAGGACCTGGTGACAGGGTGGAGGGGGTGGTTCCCAGCCTCCAAAGGTGTATGAGGTGGTCTGGCACTCTGCAGCTGTTGGGAAATATAATTAAAAGCAAAAGCTCCTCCCAGCCCAGAAAACTGCTCCACAAAGGTAGAAGAGAAAGAAAACAGTTTTATTATTGAACAAACATTAAACCAGAACGTTGATGCCCATGACAGGCAATCTGTTAAAAAGATTGCAAAGACAGAAAATAATGTCACCCTTTCATACAGCCAGATAAAACTAGATCAAACTAGACAAACTAGATATACAACTAGATAAAACTAATTGCATACATTTTCTCAAGATAAACATCAACTCGTCGTCAAGTAAGAGCGCTTGACTGCACTGTTGGTCACACACAGTTCATGCTCAATTCACTTGGAAATTGCAGTGACTATCTTTCCTAGCTAATTGGCTTTATCCAAAGGAAAAAAAAGTTTTCTATCTTTATAACAGGAGGTAGTTTGGGAGCAAGGTGTCCACTGAAGTTAGGTCCCTACTCTCCTGTAGGAACTGGGTAATAGAGGTGCTGTCTTCGTTGATGATACATTTCAAAGAGATGGTTCCCAGGTCCTTAAGACAGTCCTGGGTTGTAAAGCTGATCAGAAGATTAGTTAATATTTAAAAAGATTTACATATATTTCAAAGAGACAGAAAGAACTCATAAGTTTTCTAAAGTAAACGTCTAAGAAAAGGGAAGGGGAAGAAGTTTCTTCTCTTATTTTCAACAGAGAGAATTAAGCTTCTTATTCTTAATTTGCATTTGCCCTTACATGGCCTCAGCCATCTTGCCCATGCCCTGCTTCCACTTGCTTTGTCAATTTAGGTGTATGTTTGTGCCATACCCCTGCGGAGCAAGGTGTGCAGACCTGCTGATTCCTGTCCAAGAGGCTCATCCCTGAAACTGACATCATGGACATAAACCAAAGTTAAGATCAACTTTGGGGAACTTTTTGAATTATTAATTATAAAAATACACATTCATTATAAAATTTCAGCCAGTACAGAGGTGTATAAAGTAAAACATGAAAGTCCTGCCAGCCAGTTCCATTCTGTAGCAGCAAACGTTGTTAGTTAAACATATTTCATGCTTATAGAACATATACATATTTATTCATACCCACACATATAGTTTTGATTTTACAAAAATGGGATGGTGTTATATGAATTTTCTGTAACTTGATTTTTAAAATCAAGAAAACATCGATGTCTATAAATATAAAACTGCATAGTTTATTTTTAGATGTCACTGTTATGGACACTGAGATTTCTTGTATTTTTTAGTTGGTGCTAAAATTTATTGACATAAATTCCTGTTATTAGGACTCATAGCTCATAGTGTGTGACCATTTTAAATTTTAGTAATTATTCTGGTATACTCTACCAGAATAATTGTCTCCAAAAATGTGGTAACACTTTCCTCTCCTACCAACATTGCACAAAAATGTCCATCTTCTTTACTGTTGCTATTACTAGATATTGTCAGTCTTTAAAATTCCTGTCAATCTGCATGTGAAAAATAGTATGTCATTGTTGTTTTGTATTTCCTCTACTAGTGAGGCTGAGTGTCTTCTCAAATGTTCGTTGGCCATTTGTATTAATATATCTTTTGTGAATTACTTATTTTTGGTCATGTACACAAAAATAGAACATTTAGTTTTTTGCTGGGTTCTTTTCCTGATCACTTGGTATAAACTATTTTTATTGCTTATCAAAAGTCTGAATATTTTGCATACCCTTCAATCCTGCAATCTTACATCCAGAAAGGAAATCGATGGTCCAATGGGCAAGTATGTACACCCAAGGTACTTACCACACATCATTTGTAATAGAAAAATAGCAACTTTAAACTCCAACAATACAGAAGTGGGTAAATAAATTATGGTAAATCCACACAATGGAAGACAATGCAGCAATTAAGAATAATGATATATTTCTATAGATTCTATATTATTGATATAGAAAAAGATTTATAACAATAAAGTTAAAAATTTCCATAAAGCACTGTTAGTATACTCTTATTCTTAGTTAGTATACTCTTACTCTGGTAAATATATATTTTTACATATAATAACATATGTATAGATTTGGAAGGAATATAACCCAATATATTTAATGTGGTTATTTCTGAATAGTATAATTATGAATGGTTTTTTAAAAGTCCTTTTATTTTTTTCTTATTTTTCTACAATGATAACTTTTTGCTTACATAAAAAAGGAAAAATGTTCTCAGAATTGAACCCAGTGCTCAGAGCAGGGTACAGTGGAGCCACTGAGTTCCCTGATCAATGCAGGGAGCGAGACCTAACAGTGCATTCGCTTTCTGGGCAGTTTCATTCCTTAACTGACACAAGTTGAGCTTCTAGCCCTCTAAAACCTAAACCTTCACGTGGCTTCAATGTTGTCCTATGAACTGCCCTTGCTTTACAAGTTTGGATCATTTTCACTCTCTCTTTTTTTGGAGATAGGGTCTCTCTCAAGCTGGAGTGCAGTGGCTATTCACAGGCGTGATCATAGCATATCACAGCCGCCGGTACGGAACTCCTGGGCTCAAGGGATTCTGCTGGCTCAGCCTCCTGAGTAGCTGGGACTACAGTCCTGAGCCACTACACCCAGTGAGGTTCATTTTTAATGTAAGAGATATGACATTTATCTCTGCCCATAGTTTGATCACATCAGAAAACGTGCAGCTGCTTTCTGTCTGGTGTAGCCTCTTTCTTCCTCAGCATGATCCTTTGAGATAATATTGGAACTTCATGTTTGAGAAGGTCTTGTCCCTTTCGAGCCCTTTAAGCAATTTTCCTTAAAACATTTTGAAATATGACTTCCTGAGATCTATAAAAATTGTGTCTGACCATCTTTCTTTAAGATTCTAATAAGTGAAATTTGTCAATAGGGCAAACATTTACCAGGTGCTCTGAGTCTAGCAGAAGGAGACTTAGGTTGATGTCTTCATGCGTGGAGACCTCTGACACTACTATAACTGGCCTGTGATCAGTTTTGCAATCTGAATTAAGAAAGCATCATCCATGTCCTCGTAACATCTGTTCCTGTTTCTTCTTTTATCCCATCCAAATACTTCCACTTTCAGTTTTGTGGTTCATGCTAATGTTGAGTTCCTTTAATTAGATCTGCTTTCTCTGAACAACGTGCTCTATCTTTCCATGGTCATCCTCCAGTCATGAGATCCATATGATTGATCTATTTACCTAAAATTTAAGTTCCTCTCTCACTCTGGTCTTCTGCAATACAGCACTTCCCAGATTTTAACATTTTACTAATATTAATTAAAAATACACAAAAAGGCCGGGTGCGGTGGCTCATGCCTGTAGTCCTAGCACTCTGGGAGGCCGAGGTGGGTGGATTGCTCAAGGTCAGGAGTTCGAAACCAGCCTGAACAAGAGCAAGACCCCATCTCTACTAAAAAAAAATAGAAAGAAATTAATTGGCCAACTAAAAATATATAGAAAAAATTAGTCGGGCATGGTGGTGCATGCCTGTAGTCCCAGCTACTTGGGAGGCTGAGGCAGGAGAATTGCTTAAGCCCAGGAGTTTAAGGTTGCTGTGAGCTAGGCTGATACCAAGGCACACTAGCCTGGGCAACAGAGCGATACTTTGTCTCAAAAAAAAAAAAAAAAATGCACGAAAAAAATCCCTGACATTGATATGTTTGGCAACAAACAATGACATTCTCTTCCACCCCTCCAAACAATCAATAAATTATCAGAATCTTTTCATGAAAAAACAATAGTTTAATGCTGAGAAGGTTAGAAAAGACATAATTTCAGAATTTAAAAATGTTGAAAAAAGTATGATTTCATTATAGACTTTGTCATGAACCAGCTCTAGTCTGAAGAACTGTAAGGAAACTACTGCTATTAATATAACACATGGTTTTGCAGTTGTATTTGGACAATTTTCTCTTTCCTTGAAAATTTTAGAAAGTACATGATGCTCAGTGTTTGTGTCAGTTACCTCATAATTTATTAGGAGCCTATAAACTTTCTCTCGTAAGTCATGAGCCTTCCCCAAAATCCTGTTCCTGGACACTGCATACGTTGCCAGCTGTTTGGCCGTATGCTCTTCTTTTTTCCAAAGTCAGAGTCTTCAAACTGAGGAGATGCAAATCTCACCTCCAACCCCACCCTGTGTCCTTCAGAGTCCTTTTCAGCCACTAGCATGTCCCAGGTTTCTTCTAAGTGTGTAATTTGTTCTCATGCGTGTCAACTAAAACATGGGTTTGCTGGGTCATCATGAACTCTACCGCAGGCCTCAGAACACACTCCAGGAAGAAGGGGCACCGACCATTAAGAGACCCGAGGACCTCCTAGCCCTTTAGCAGGGTCACCAACCAAGGGCATGCAGTTTTCCTGGACAGGACTCTGTGCACCTGTTGGCATCAGGGAATCTTCCTTAGTATTCTGTCTAGGAGGCTGTGATTGTTTTTCCTCCTCAACACTAGTGAGGAGTGATCTTTAGTAAGATGGTGACAAAGACCTTTCTGGCATAATAATGCTGAACTTATGCTATTAAAAACAATATTAGTAAGAGGAGAGATGGTTTATCTCGAAATATTCCACCAGGATGGGGTTGGGACTGAGCGTCAAGACCTCATATCTTTCTTGCTTCTATAAGACAGATCAGGACACTGAGTAAGGACAGAACAGAGAGGGAGACCAGAAAGGACCCTGCAGGCGCCATCCAAGGGGGACACTGTAGGAATTGAAAGTCACGTGATAAGAGATGTAATGTTTTGCACCATTCATTGGACGTTGTGTTTGTTATCAGCTAACAGTAGAATTATTTTCTATCTGACCATGAACTGTACCTGCAGTTGTGGGCTTACAGGGTGATGTGTCAGAGTAAAGAGAAATATTCACCAAGATTTCACCACCCTTTGGCAATGAAACCAGACTGCCTTTTTAGCACACGTATTTTGGTGTCTATCCGGAGAGGAAAATTAAATTTAGCGCATTTCCTGCTAGTCACTAAACAGTGCAGCACCTCCTGGGCCTTAAGCTGAATCACAGTCCTTTATGTCTATCTGTGGAATCTCTCCTTTTAAATTGCTAGGCCTTTGAGGAGCCCAAGTTTATGGCTTGAATTGTCACCATAAATCCCTAGAGCTCGCCAGGAATGGTGCCAACCGGATGGTATGTTCATTGTTATTTCTTAGTCTCAGCCCTGGGAATGTTAGGAAGGCTCCCGTCAGATGCAGTGTGTGCACGTGCGTGTGTGTACTGGAATGTGTGTGTGCTGGCACGTGTCCGTGCACATGGGCCCGGCAGTATAAACAGGGCACTCTGGGTGACCTTTCTCAGACTCTTTTTGCACCTGCTCCTGAGGAATGCATTTGCCGCATGTTGAATCTGGAAAATAAGGCCAGCGTGTCGAGCAGCCTCCCAGAGAAGTGATTCTGGAGGAAGCAGGATGAACTTTTGGGGGCATGGGCCCTACTCCACATGGGCCTTCTGGGTCAAGTGTCAGAGACATGGAGTCCCTTAGACCAGTGCCTGCAGACATAGGGCATCAGAATCTCTTAGGAATGTGTTTGAATGAAGATTTAGTGGTTAGATTCCATCCAGATTTACTGAATCAAACTCTGGGGAATGCAGCACAGGAATCTACATTTTAAAAAAATACCTCCAGGTGATTTTGTTACATGAGGAGGTTTGGTAACCTCTGCCTCACTTGGCCCAAGAGGGTGGTAGCGTCACTCAGTGTCAACACTAAGTTTTTTAGATTTTGCATCTTTCTCCTCTCTGTGTCCACTAGCCACTAGCCAAGTCCAAACTGCCAGCATCTCTGGCCTGGACCATTATAGCAGCCTCAAAGTTCTCCTGCAGGGAGGGACTCTTCCCCCTGCCGTCTATACTCCGCAGAGCAGTCAGAGTGGCTGTCCCAATCTCAGCCTGATTCTGTCACACTCCCCACACCCCACCCTGACCCTCGTTTCTTTCTTTCCATTGCTTTTTAGGGTGAACACAACATTCTTCATGTGGCCAGAGGGTCTGCTGAGCTGGTCCCTACTGACCTCCCCAGACTCATCTCCAGCCACCCTCCCTGCCCTTCTCTCCAAAGATGCTCCTTCCTCCCCTTCCCCAACCCTGCCTTCAGGGTCCGCTGTCATCACTTCTGCAGGAGACTTTCCCAACTCTCATGGGAGGTGTGTCTCTCCAGGTAGACTGGAATTTCCCATACAGGCAGGGACTATGTGTTTCTTCACTACTGTAGCCCTGGTACTTGGCATGTAGTAGGCTCTAAGTGCCTGCCCTCCCCTCCATACAGCAATCTTCAGTCACGGGAGACCCAGGTCCTAGGATGGATCAGAGCTTTGTAATTATACCCAGGAGGAGTCCCGCCCATCTGTCCACCCATTCATTCATCCATTCAATCATCCACTGGGACACAGAGTATTATGAGTCATTTAGAGCTATGGAATTCTGGGCCGAGCTGGACTCAGCCAGCACAGAGCAGGCAGTGTTGGTCATGCTTTGAACACTTTTATGAGCACTTAGCGTATCTCACTTCCTTTGGCTTTTATCAAAACAAACATTTATTGGATATGAACTATGCGTCAGACATGCCCCTTGTCCTTACGTGGCTAATGGTCTGGGGAGGAAAGAGATATTAAATAAGGAGCCACAAGTTTATGAGCTTTACAAAAGGGGCAACTGAGCATACCATGGAGACACAGAACAGTGGGTCCAAGTCTAGTTGGGGGGGTCAGGAAAAGCCTTCCTGTGCAAAGGAAAGTTTGAGCTGGGATCCAGAGGACGAGTAGGTATTCAGAGGACAGGCTGTAGGGAGCAGGATGTGTGCAGGTGCACATGAGCTTACGAAGACAGGGTATTTAATGGGCAGCAGGGAGCACCCAGTTCTGCCCAATTCTTCCTCTGAAACTGGGGCTTTCCCCTTGGCTCTGGATCTGGGCTCCTCGCCTGTCAAGAGCAGGTTGGCTGAGAGGGCCTGTGCTGACCTGGACTCTGGGCTGGGTCCAGAGGGCAAATACCACCCTGATAGGAAAGGGAGTGGTGGGTAAGCAGGCACCTCTAAGGGCGCCTGTCTCTGACTCAGCATCACATGGCTGTTGTGAATTCAGTGCTACCCAGCACTATGCTCAGAGCAATATTAAACATCATCACTGCTGGCGGTTTTTACTCATTTCTTTATTAATATAGAAAAGGAGCCCAAGGCAGCTGGACCAGTAGCACAAAGCACCAGGAGTTAATGCTATTCTGGTGAAAGGGTTGGCTTTACAAAACTGAAGGAGCAGGCAGGAGCTGCTCTGGTTCTGGGGCCAGGCCCAGCCCACTGCCCCTAACCTCAGAGCAGCACATGGAGCCCGCTCCTGGGAGATGGCTGACACATAGGTCAGGGTTGGGAGACCATGGGGACAGATGGCAAGGACAGAGGGTCAGGCAGAGGGTCAGGCAGTAGGAGCTACCCTGTGGCTGGTGAGGACAGGGAACTGGATCATGGGCAGGGGCTCACGGTGGGCCTTGGCTCTGGGGGCAGGTAGAAAAATGCTGCAGATACTGGTGGGCATGGAGAACCCAGACGTGGCCCTGAGGCGAAGGGCTTTTCCCTCCCCTCTCCACCAGGGGCCACTTTTGCTCTATACTACATGTGGGGCTTCAGGGCCCAAGGCACAGAGGGAGGCTCAGAGGCCTCCAGTTGGAGGGTGCGGCAAGGAAGGAAGCATTGAGTGTCCTCAGGTTAGGCAGCCAGGCTGAGACACAGGGCAGGACAACAGCAACCCTGCAAAATGGGGCTAGAATGTGTGGCAGGGACGGGCTTGTCCTTGGACAGTGACCAGGACCAGCCCCACGGCAATGGTGCCTCCCTTGAACTGTAGCAAATCAAGTGTGCAATAAGCACTTGGTGTCAGCAGACCTGGGTTCTAACCTTAGCTCTGCTAGAACTCATATCACACAGAGCTGTGTCATCATGGACCAGCCATGTCCTGTATCCTCATCTGTCAATGAGGGCTTTGGATATGACCTCTTAGGTCATGGAAGGGACTCTGCAGGTGAAGGGAGCTCCGGGACCTGCTCTTGGTAGTTAAGTGGAACTGGTCCCAGCCAGACCCTGGATGGAGCTGGCATGGGATGGAGGTGAGGGAATGATGGAGGCAGACAATGTTCTTGCATGGGACCTACCCCCACAAACACTCTAGAGCTAGGAAAGGTGGCTGGGAGCCCTCCTTTACCTAGAGGAAGAAAAGGCCGCCGAGGGAGGGAATGTAGCTCAGTGCGATCCTTCACAACAACTATCCAGGCAACGCTTGGCATGGAGAGAATGGGTGACCTTGTGCAACCCTTTATGTTCTTTCCCAAGGTGGGGCCCTCAAGGCCTCCTGTGGCTCCACCTCCAGCCCTTAGCGTGGGGTCAGGAGTGCTCTTTGTCACTATGGTCCTACCCTGGGGACAGCCCAAGGCTCTGCCAGGCTGGCACATGTTAGTTGGTGAGGAAAGGACAGAAGGGTGAGTAAGCAGACAGGGAGGTGAGAGTGACTCTCTGGCTTTCTCCTCTTCCTCTAGAGAGAGCAGCTTAGTCAACTGAGCTGCAGATCTCCTCCACCACGGCGTTGAAGATGTGCGGCTGGTCGGCATAGACGTGGTGTGACGCACCCTCAATCTCCTGTGGAGAGAGGACCCCCCAGCAGTGAGACGGCCGTTCACTCACCATTTCTTTTCCCTTACACTGCTTGCTGCCACCCACAAGCTCTTATCAGAAACAATGCTCCACCTTTCTCCCTGAATCTCAGAACTTTCCTCTGGGAGCCAGTGAATCCCGATATCCCATTCTACTTCTATGGACATTCACTGGAGTCTTTCCTTCCACGTTAGCACCACTGATTTGCTCATTTCATCCAAAGGCCCAGTAAACGAGGGCCCCGGGTGGCACCTAGCCTAATTAAGCATGCTTACTGGCAAATAAGGATTGAGGGGACATAAGAAAAGAAGGCAGGCAGAACATGGTGGGAAGGCCTCTAGGCTCTGGTCTTGGGTATGAATTACAGGGGTGCTGGAGAGGCAGCAAGAACCGGACAAGAACCTGCCTTTCAGCTGAACTGGGCTACAAAGAATTAGGATATTACAAAGACAGTCAAACCTTCCAAACCCACTGCGCTATCTCAATCTGTCCATTTCTCTTTCCACTAACTCTCTGATCCCCCTTCTCTACCCCAAGGTTGAGGGCTGACTGATGGAGAGGCAACCAACATGTGTGGCATTCAATACACAGCACTTCCTCAACTCCCGCTCCTTGGGTGACCAACCTACCAGGTCTCGGACGTAGGAGTCCGGCCGCTGCAACTTCACCTTTTTTCCTGTGCTGGTATCTATCCACGTGTTGGCCCCATAGATCATGGTGATGGGCACATCCTTCCGAATCAAGTGGATACGCTCCAGCATGGGGCGCCGGGCCCAGCCGAAGGACTCCATCATGGCTTTGAATGCCGTCTCACCGCTGTCGGAAGCAGAACAGGGTAAGGCGATTAACAGAACAAACACTGCAGCACAAAATGGCAACGTGTTGGTCTCTCCAGAGGCTGGGCGAATATCTGAGACATCTTTGCATTCCTCTCAAAGCCTGGCACTGGGCTCATTAAATATTGGTAAGATTAGGAGAGAACTGTAATGCCAGAGGTCTCCTATCACAGAAAACTTAGGAGGGACACACTTGTGAAAAACCCCCAGACACTAAGAACCATCCAAGAATGGAATGGAGGCTGGGCGTGGTGGCTCACATCTGTAATCCTAGCATTCTGGGAGGCTGAGGCGGGCAGATTGCTCAAGGTCAGGAGTTCGAGGCCAGCCTGAGCAAGAGCGAGACCCCGTCTCTACTAAAAAAAAATAGAAAGAATTAATTGGCCAACTAAAAATATATAGAAAATATTAGCTGGGCATGGTGGCGCATGCCTGTAGTCCCAGCTACTCGGGAGGCTGAGGCAGAAGGATTGCTTGAGC
>CAUYRT010011246.1:0-24216 GCA_963574885.1 Lepilemur ruficaudatus | reverse complement strand
GAGATGATATTTTTTTAACTCTAAATATATAAATGAGAACAGTGATACTTAGCATATTTCTATGCTAAATAAGAATGTGATGTTACATTTTTTTCCAAATTATTCAATTTAGAAATTCTGTACAAGTCTTAAATTTGGGAGATGTTTTAAATTTGAGAGGGCTAAAATGTTTAAACTGAAAAGTATACATTCATACTGTTGGTGAATTTAGCTGAAAGGTTAACTTTTCATAAAGTACCTGATTAAAATTCAAGTCAACTTGCTGTAAGAAACAGACTGTCTGCCTCATATGTATTTTACTACATGGAGAGAACTTCATATCTCTAAATGCTGTGCATTCACCCTTTGATTGATGACTCTCAAACATGCATTCTAGTTTGGGCACAATAGTTGGTTGAAAGACCGATATTTCTGTGAATAATTAGAAAATGCTTTACATGTAAAGGCAAGCTCAAATTTATATAAATGTGCAATAGATATTTTTAAAATCTTACTAATAATCTAGTGCTGAGTCATTTACACACGTCAGCAACCATTGTACTTCTAAGTAATTCAATTCCAAAATTAAGTTTTTAAACACAAAATATAGGTTTAAGTGGTTGTATGATATTTAATCTCCACATAATGAATTATGAATTAATTTTAGTATTAAGGTGTCAATAATTTGAACACAGTATTTCCAAGATTTCATATAGCTCATGAATGTACTCACTCATTTTCATGTAAATAGGCAATGATAGAAGCTATAGAGGACAGATTACTGTTTTCCATTGCCTAAATTCAAGAATTGCATGTCTTTTTCTTCATTTTTAAGTAATAAAGAAAAATTGGAGACTAGATCATTGTCAGATTTTACATTCATGCCTAAGGAAATTTCCAAAAAGAACACATGTGTACTTTAGTTTACCATTTTCACCTTTTGTAAACTATTTTTGTGAAGATAAATTTAATTCATCATGTATCTGTCATTCTGGGTAAAAGATTGGTTCAGAGAGAAGCAAAGTAACTTCATGCATTTGACTGATGATATCTTATTAGCCCTGTGCTAGCTCTGAAATTAAATATCTAGCACTTCTGCACTGTAAAAGCATATAACAAATGTTTATCCTCCAAATGAATTGATTAGTTTATAATGGCAAATATCAGATAGGACTTTCCAATTTCTTAGCCTAGTGGTCATTAAAAAAATTAAAATTTATTAAAAGGGTAAAATTTATGTCTTCAAACTTAAAGAGCCAAGACAAACCTGCCTATGGTATCACTGATTGCCAAAGAAAAAAATGAAATGTACTGAAGAATCGTAAAAATGTAAAAAGTCTCTAATTTTTAGTCTTATGATGTGTATGTCTATAGCTACATTTAATTTACTTTTTTGCACTCTATTATTATTTAATAATCTGGTATACTTTGTGCCACACATTCACATAGCACTTTTTAGACATTGTCTTACTTATTTTTTATAACCTCTCATGACAAAAATATTAGTAAAATCTCCATTTTTACAAATAAGGAGACTTATTTATTTTACTTATTTAACAAACACCTATCAAGTATTCCCTGTTTCCCAGGCTCCCTTTTACACAGTTCATAAATATCACTTAATTCTCACTCACTTAATTCTCTAAGCAATCGAGTTAGATATTATTATTATCCCTACTTAACAGATAAGGAAACTCAGGGAAATAGAGAATAAATAATAATCCCAAAGTCAACACAGCTGTTAAGTAGTGAAGCCGGCATATAAACCCAGGCACTCTTATTTTATACTAAACAACACACAACTAATAATTAATGAGAAAAAAATATTCAAACATAACTCTGTCTCCAGTATCACCCTGAGAACTAGGCACGTATAGAGCATGTACCCTGATGTGGAGCACGCACTTCAGAAGAACTCTGTCCATCCTCCTGATGTGCATTGCTCTATGGGGCACACTTATCCCTTATACAGGGATAAGGGATGAGCACACCTAGAAACCCATCCCAGCTGTCCCTCAGCTTCCAATGTTTGCAACCCTAAACTTGGGTGATCAAGAGCAGCTTGGCAGGAATGTAAACTGAATGTGCATGTGCAGGTTGAAACAGCCATCCAGAACTCTCTTGGTACAGGAGAAAGAAGGGACTTAGGAAAGAAGACAGGGGACTACAGCCTGGGGGCCAAGATATAAGGTTGAGTGGCTAAAATGTCTCTGTAGTGCCATATTTTAATATAGAACTCCATGATGATCAAACATTTTAAATAAGAACCTGAGTTTCTAGGTCATTATGAAGGTATATGATATATTTATCAAGATAGAAGCAAATAATATATTTTTAATAATTTATGATTCTTAAGAGTTTTATGTTATCACTTTCAAATATTTACACATATGTTATTTGTTTCTCCATTGGTCCTACTTCCATAGGACTTCAAAAGTGTTGGAAGTAGACCTGTCTAATTCCAAAAAAATGCACATCACTAATATTTTCATGTTATGCTACCTTTGTATTTTTTTTGAAGGTGGTAGAAAATGTGTAGATCAGAATGGCAGAGCATTTGATATTAATATTCCTGAAATGAGAGGAAGAAATTTCTTCCTTCAAATGTATTACATTTGTTTTTTATTTGGTAAGCCAAATAAATAGTAATTGCACAATAAATGTTTATGGAATTGAAGATATTCAGAGGAATACTTGAAGTTAAGAATGGAGATCCAAGAATTGTATATAAAGAAATATTAGGCACTGATGATATGAATTAACTGGTAATGTATCAAAAAGTGATACTTTAGGAATTTACTCCAGCATGGCTGCATCTCTTCTGCTATCACTTGTTTAAACCTTCATCAAGGGTAAAGAAACTTCTAAAGACACAATAGGCACAGAATTTCCAGTTACTTCACTATTTTTGAAGTGTTGATTTTGACAGTAAATTGCCCTCCCTACACATTTTTGTGTTACAACAATGTATGTATTATGTTTTCTTAGATATTCCTTCATGTTAACAATTCATCTTATTCAATGTTTTATAGTTAAAAATTGTTATATCATTTATTTGAAAAATGCTTCCAATGTCCAAGAAAATATAACTTCAGAAAATAATCAATATTACATTAATTTTGAGGTTAACAGGAGCATACAAAGAACAGAAGGAAAGCATATCAACAATAGCCAGAAAGAATAAGGAAGAAAAAGCAATCTTACAAGGTCAAAAGTTTTTGCCAAATTAGAACCCAAAGCAGAAAAAAATTAATCTTTTGTTAAATGTTAATGTAACGCTGTTTTGAAAAATGAGCTCTGAAAGGCTTACTCACACATGACTAAAAATGATGTGGCCAAACTAGTAAATGAGAGTCAATAATATTTGGGACAGAAAAAAGCCAATATAGAAAAAGTTAAGGAACTTTTCATATTCCATTAAAAAGCTTTCTATTTGATAGTTTTAATAGCTTTTCTAGCAGATGATCATTATTTTATGAAGTTGTAATGTAAATCTGATGAGAGCTCACTTTCATAAAAACATTCTCAATGGTATATGGGTAGAAGCCAACTAGAATGCTTAATCGGATTTCAGTTTTTTCTGCCTTTAAATAGTGTGTTATCAGCATACCAATATTACATGTACAGTTCAACTGTCTAATTAGAGACCTCTGCATATGTAGGATGAATGCCTCTTCTCCTAAATATGAGTTTTTTTGTGAATCATCCTTTTATAATAAGTCAAAAGGTATTCATTTAACAATAACAAACAATGGATATTTATTGCCCTTCAGCACAGAAACCTAATGGAAGAAAAAAATCAACAAATCTGCCTACACAACAATAACCAAAAAACCCTCCTCTATCTGGGGAAAGAGAAAATACAGTCCATCATTTGGACGACTTGCCATGGTGTCTCCATTCTGTGATCTGAATTCATCCCCCAAAATTCATGTGCTGGAAACTGTTTTTTTTTTTTTTTTTTTAGGTCTATCTTTATTCCTTTATTTTCTGTTGTTCCTTTCTGATTTTTTTATGTCATTCTTATTTTCTTTCCAAAATATTACAGGGGTACAGATGTTTTTAGTTACATGTATAGATTTTGTTACACTTGAGTCAGGGTTACAAGTGTGCCCATCAGGACCAAGGGGTTGGCTTTTACTAAGAATTTAGGTAGTAATTCCTAGAATTGGGTTCCCCCATTTTCATACTTTATATCTCTGCCCCCTGGCTCATGGCCTGGTAGCTACCTCTCATCACCACCTGAGCTCCACACCACCCTCCCCCCACCCACACCACCCGACACCACCCCACCCCAGTCAGTGGAAAAATTGTCTTCCATGAAACTGGTGCCTGATGCCAAAAAGGTTGGGAACCACTGCTTTATGTGGGTGTCTCAGCACTGTCATGGTGATTTCAAGGGTGGAGAAATTTTAAAACAGCAATGTAAATGGTATTATAATTATCCAAAGTTTATATAAGGTGACAGAGATAGCTGACAAGCCAGTTGAAGCTGGTTCTTGCCTGTGGTTATCAGCCCCTTTAGTTAGCTTCTGCTTGAGGGTTATTTACTTTAACACCTGCACCCAATCTGCAAACCTCTGCATCTGGTCTCAACCCTGCCTCCTAGTCTCCTACTCTAACGTCATTAGTGCAAGTATGTAAAATGTATATGTATGTGGATAGTGAACAGAAGTTCACATATGACAATAAAAATAATGTTATTTGGATGGAAAAAAGAACTTTACTTTTTGTCTCTAAACATCTTTAATTTTCTATAGTATCTTTAATAATAAAAGAAAATTCTCCATTGAACAAACATTAAAAATTAGAATGTTAGTTAAAAACACACACACACATACCCCCAATAGTATGTACACTATTGACAAAATGGATCACTTGAGGTTATTTCTATATTAATGTAATTATAATTATTATCTTGGTAAGGGTATATTTTTAAATAAATCTTCAAGAGTGCATTAACAGAAAACCAATATGCAAAGCATAATTTTATTAAAAAATAAATAGGTTGGAATGATAAGATTTAGACAAATTTAACTTAAAGAATGATTTGCCCACAATGGCTTGCAGCCACTAATATGACAGCAAAACAAAATATGCCAAGAAATCTTAGCTAGCTAGAGATATGAAAAGCAATCTCAGCTACTTTTATCCAAAGTCTGTCACAGCATTCTATAAACTGAGAAGAATATTAAACAATATCTTTTCAAAGAATTTTGTGAAGCAGCTCTTATGTATGCACAAGTGGAATATGATGTTTGTTAATCACTCAAGCGTTCTGAAATAAAAAGATTAATATTCAAAGAAGGGCAAAATGCAATTAAATGCTTGTACAACTGCATGAAGAAAGGATCTGAGAACTGAATAAAAGCTCAAAATCTTCTCTAAATGTCTAGTTATGCTCAATTATTTCCTCCCCTCTTGCCATTTCTGCAGTTGCTGAAGAAACAGCTTATCACCATGGTTCTGGTGACTGTGTCTTAATCATTTATACTCCCTGAGGTTGCACCAGTCTTACAAATAAGAAAATTCTGGAGTTTTAAAAGAAATTAGGTCACAAATAGAAGCAGATCTATAATCTAGATCTCCTAGCCTTACGCCCCCAATTAAATGAGAAAGCCGAAGACAAAGAAAGATAAATATTGTGCTCTACATTTTCCATTTATGTGAGGTTTAACTCTAGCACAAAAGAGAGAATGGAAATAATTATCAAGCATTCACCAGAGTCCTGAATTTCTACTTCATTGTTTTTCCATTTCAGAGGCAGAGAACTGAGCTCAATTACTTCACTTACCAAAGCTGCTTTGGAGATTGACAAGATAGATAGAATTGTCTACCTCTTTCCTAATTATGTCTCTTTCCTTTCTTCTTTTTCATCTGTCTTTGTCTGAATATACAAGGATGAGAATACATAAAATCAATAAAATTAATGTAATACGACTACTAATTAAGTCTTAAATTACTGTGAGGCATTTGTGAGTGCTAATAAATGAATTTCCTGTATACCTGAGGTTTTAGCTGAAAGGGCCAAATGGCAGCATCTTTTCTAATACTTCGATAGCAAGCTATGGGTACCAATGTCATGAGGCATAACATGTGTGTTACAACATGTCCTTTCTGTGGTAAAAGCATATTCTATCCATGGAATGTAGTCATGTATGTAGGTAAAAAGCAAATTAAAAGACAAAATATTCTTAAAATTATAGAGGATCATTTTTCTCTTCCCATATGTGTGGTTATTCCTAGCAGATGAATATAGCAACTGAGTCCACAATGTATACCAGCTGTGTACATTTGATAAATCCTTGGCAGGTGCAGTGTAAATAAATACGGCTTTCTTTAATGACTAATAACTTAATACTGGGTATATGTGGGTTTTTCTTATTATTGTAGGAATTTAGGAAATGACACAATTAATTATGCACATTCACATCTGATCAATTAGAAGAATAATACTGGAATGACTCTACAGGTCAATTAGTTCAACTCCTTTTTCTATAAATAGAAAATCCGAAGCTCAAAATATTTTGGCTACTATCTAGTCACCAAGGATTAAATATCTACATTAACTATTGTTTGAGAGTGAGACACTGAAAACAGTTGCTCTAAAACAAACATGTTCTAGAATTCATGATGTATGTCTATTAATACCTTAGCATAAATTATTCAAATGAGCTACAGGTAAGCAGAAAAACTGTAACTGGAAAGAACATGGAATATAAGCATTCTGATGAGAAAAGCAAAATAAACATCAATATCTGAACCCTCTTGTGTGTCACTGACAAGAGGGTTCTCCTGAGAAGGCTACAGCCGTGCATGTTGCTTGCTATAGCAGAGAGACTCCAAGCACAAAGAAAGGAACATCACCCAGAAGAAAGAATGAGGGGCAGAATGGTCAGTTAAGATAAACATCGCAATTGCTACATGGAAATTAGTTCAAGGCACCTCTAACACTTGTGTGACAAATTTTGGGAAAGGCAAAGGAAACAATTTCCCTATTATCAGTGTGTTTACACTTTTGTGAATCCTATTTTCTATGAAGTTTGTATGTACAGTAAAGGGTTTCAAGGACTCAGCATGAGCCTGAATCTAAAGGACAACATTTCCAGGGCTGTGTTTGTCTGTTTGTTTGTTTTTAGTAATGGGCATCATTAAAACTGGTGAAGACCTTAAGCCAAAATTTAGTTTATGACTTCTGATCCTCAGGAGATCGCGTAGACCTACTTCTTCCTACACTTCTTCCCTAGGTACAACTATAAACCCTGAAAATAATGTGAGAGAAAGACAAAAAGAGAATTCTGAAAGGAAATAAGGAAAAGGTGAACTGAAGGAGGTTCCAAGATTGAAGAACACAGAGGCGAAGCCTCTTATTTTCCCGTCTCCAAACATACAGGAGATGACGACACAGACTGTTTTTTGACTCTTAATCTGGCAACAGACAGAAGCATAAGTAGGCTCATTTCTCCCCCAGATCAAATGGGAATCACCAACAACAAGCTACCAGGGCAGGCACTCTGCTGGGCCTAAAAACAAAAATATAATCCATTAAAGAAAAAAATTGACAAATTGAACCTCTTTGTCCTGGGAAAGATTACATTAAAAGGCTGAACAGATAAGCTTCAGACTAGTAGAATACATTTGCAAACCGTATATCTGATAAAGGACTAATACTAGAATATATTATAAAAACTCTTAAAACTAAACAGTAAAAAAAAAAAAATGAGGAAATGGGCAAAGTTCGTAAATAGACATTTCACCAAAGATGATACGTAGACATCAAATAAGCACATGCAACATATTCAATATCATTGGCTGCTTGATAAATGCAATTGAAAACCACAATGAGATACCATACCCATCAGAATGGCTACAAGTATGGAAGGTGTCAAATATTGGCAGGGATGTGGAGAAACTAGATTACTCATGCAATACTGGTGGGACTATAAAAGTCATACAATCGCTCAGGAAAACAGTTTGACAGTTTATCATAAAATAAACATGTAATTACCATGACTCAGCAATTATATTATTGGGCTTTTATCCCGGAGAAATAAAAACATGTAGCAGGGTTTGCTGAAAAATCAACTGACAAAAGGTAGATTGATAAGAGAAAAGTCATGCAAATTTACTCATGTGCATGGCAGTCTTATCAAAATATAAGATCTCAAAGAAAGGGAAGATGGTTTACACTTTACACTACAGAATCTCAAAAAATGATACCCCAAAATAAAGTCCTCAGAGGCAGTTCCCGCTAATCTTCTTCTACCCTCCTGTCTCTCACCCCTCCTTCTCCCCTGAGGCTAGCTATAGAAACTAGAATCCTAAGGCCAATCATAAACCCCTTTCCCCCAAACTCAGCTATAAAACTTAAAAATATTACTCTAACGTTCCCCCCACCTTTCTGTGTAAATACTGGCCATAAAGAAATTATCTGACCTACATTATGTGAATGTAAGTAATAAGACCCCTGATTCCAGAGGGGGTCTCCGATACTCAGAAGGAAGGAATACTGCACAGAGAGGTCAAGAAGAATCTACACAGACCTGCCTGGTTGGGTTTCCCCATCCAGTCTGTTAGCATTAGATCAGACCCTTTTGGTCAAATCATATTTCTACATGGTTATCCATGCGTTGTTGAACCTAAACATACAAATGGATACTTTTCCCTGCCCTGTATCTTTGAGTCTTCATTATGAAACCTCATGCGTCATGAAAACTAAAATCAAATAAAATTGTATGCCTTTCTCCTACTAATCTACCTTTGTCAGCAATTTTTCAGCAAACCCTCAGAGGGCAAAGGGAAAGTTTTTCCTTGGCCCCTGTAATACCATCTTGAGGTTACAGAAAAAATAGTGGCTTAGATCCTGCCAAACAGGTTATCATGACAACACAGGTTATGGTGACAAGACAGGTAATGGGAGGAAGAGACGAGAAGGCCTGGCTCGTGAAATTTCACCACAAAATATGACTCCTTGGTATGAAGAGTATTTTGAATTAAAGGCCCTTAGAGATCTACAGGTCCTTGCAAAGGGCTTTCCCTCTATCTGCATAATCAGATGGAGCCCTTAAAAGAACAATTGACTTCCCTTCCCTTCTCTGTTATCTCACTATATTGCAGGAAAGAAAATCAAGAATACAAACCAGATCTGGCCCAAATCATTTTAATCATAATACCTGTCTCTCAGGTTAACTTACAGGTCAGTCTGTTTCCCCTGTCCCTTCATTCTCCCTAAAACCATTTATTGACCCTAAACATGAATTACCTATATTCCTCATCTCCCCCTCCCTTCTAAAAGAAGCATATAAAAATATCTGGATCCCACTGGGATATTGGGTAATCACTCTGTGATTCTCCCTGTGTGTACAGTAAATAAACCTCTTCCTCTTATTAATCTGCCTTCATTGTGAGTTGATCTTTCCCCTCACCCCCACACAAGTAAATGTAGTCTTGTTATATAGCTAAAATCTCACAGGTAGCAGTCTTCAGAGAGAATAGATGGTAAATGTTTCTTTCAGACTTTTTTTTTTACAAAGAATATTAACATTTTTATTTTATTTTGTTTGGGTGAAGAAATACCAAAAAATTTCTATTATAAACACTTTATTTTATTTTTATTGGTGTCACTTTTTTCAATTCAATGCCTTTATTTATTTTTAATTTCAGGATAACTTTAAAGGTGTTGGACCCTCAGTTAATCTTTCCTAGATGTGGACAAGGGAGGACCTCAGAGAAAGCCTGGCTGCATCAATGCAGGTTTTCTCTGTAGACACAAATCTCCCTCACCAAAGACACATTTTCCACTAGTGTGTTTCTAGCTCTTCTGCATAGCCATCTTGAAGTATGTCAAATAAGGATATTTTGGGGCAAAATGTTTTAGTTTACTTCGATGCTAAGACAAAAATCTGAACACGAATGTTCATAGTAGCTTAATTAGTGATAGTAAAAAACAGGAGTTTTATAATACATACATATCATGAAATATTACCTAGCAATAAATGCAACAAATGAAACAACTCGTTTGAATTTCCAGGAATTATGCCAAGTGAAAAAAGTCAATCCTAAAATGTTACATACTAAGGGATTCCATTTATATAGCATGATTGAAATGACAAAATTTTAGAAATGGAAGATATTGTAGTGTACAGGAGATGTGGGAGGGGACAGAAGAGAGGCAGGTGTGGTTATACAAAGGTAACAAGAGAGGGCCTCTGTGGTGCTGAGATTATTAAATTTCTTACAACAGTAGTGAATATACAAATGTACACATGTGATAAAGTAGAACAAAATACATACATACACACTCACAAATGAATATCAGTAAAACTGGAGAAATACAAATATGACTGGGGCACTATATCAATGTCGATATTCTGGTTGTGATATTATGGTATAGTTTTACAAAACATTATCATTGTACATGGAATCTGTCTATATTGTTTCTTACAATGTTGTTAACTTTATTAAAATAATCCAAAATTATTTTAATAAAGTATTACTTAAAATTAAATTATATAAATTTATAGTTAATAGTAAAAATATAAAATACTTTAAAATTTAATTTATTATCCATCACAAATGGGTATCAAAATTTTAACACTCAAATCCAAGTACAATATCAGGATTTGAAAAGATCTATATACTCTCCTACAAAAACAAATGCTTACACATCCAGTGGCTTCTGGTTTTTTTCCACAGGGTCTGCTCTTTTATAACTTTTTTTAAAGTTAATTTCACAATATTTTCCTTATGCTTTTATTACTATATGGGAGGCATATATCAACGGTAACTTGAGAATAAAGCTGAGCAAAGACTTTACTACACTGAACTTTAACTTGTCTCAGAAGTTTGGGTTAGGGTGTTTTTATGGGCACCAAAATTAAGTAAAATGAGTTATAAATTTTCATCCTATCTAATTTATTTTATGTATTAATATTTTATTAGTGAAGAATTTTGGATTCAATGGATGTGATCAGGAACTAATCAGTCCTTGAATTTAAGACATGAAAGGGACTGCAGTGTTGAAAAGATTTATTTGCATTCCTATCAATATTGCATAAGACATTTGTGGAAGCATCTCTAATTTACATCTTTTCAGGAAAATTTGCATTTAAAGAGAAAATGTCTCATTATGTAAATAGATTATGATGATGATAATGAAGATGATTATGATGATAAAATAACTAGTGCTTATCAAGAAACTTTCATGTACTACATATAATTAGAATGTGTTAAAGACACTAATTCATTTAATCTTCACAACAATCCTGTGAAATGGGTGCTCTTATCCCCATTTTACAGATGGGGAATACTTGAGGAAGGCTTTGTTGGGGTTCAAAAACCAATACCCCTGAATACGGTACTTGAATATACTGAATTGAAGAAAAAGGCCGAAGGTCCCTCTGATCCCTCCCCTAAACCCCATCATTCCTGTCTCTCAATCATCTGTCTCTCTCAAAGCACAGGATGAGGCTGTTTTCTGAAGTTCCCTTACCTGACCAAAGCCTCCACATACCAAAATAGGAAACAATTACCTCTAATCTCTTCCCTCGATTTTCATTAACTGAACCCATATCACAGGAAGAAAGACTGAAGTATGTCAACACACCTGGACAGACTTTTGTCATAAACAATTTCCTGCTCTGCAAGCCCAACAGAATTTGGGCCAGGCCATTGTACATTCATCAAGTCCATTTAATTCCCCTAAAAATATTTACTATCCCACTAATATCATCCACACTTCCCCATCTGCCTTTCCCCTAAGAAGTAGGGTATATAACCATATGTACCCCATTGAGTGGTGGGCAATCACTCTGCGACTTTCCAGGATGAATTAGTCAGGACTATTTAAGTGACAATATTTAGAAACTCAAATTTTCAATAAAGGGAATTTACTGGAAAGGTACTAATGCTTCAGAGAAACTAGGAGGCAAAAAAAAAAAAAAACTAGGTCTGACTCAGAGACTTCAAGGGACTAGAATAGGGGATTTGATAACATTAGGACACTCTTTTTTAATTTTTTTTTATTTCAGGAAATTATGAGAGTACAAACATTTTGGTTACATTTTACATCTTTGCCTCTTCCTAGCAAGGGTTAGAGGCACGCCCCTCGCCTCCACAATGCTCACCGAGTCCCTCAGTTGTAAGTCTCCCCCGCCAACCCCCTAATCCCTGGTGAACACCACCACCATGTGAGCACAATAATGTTAATCAGTCAGTACCAATTTGATGGCCATTAATGTGGAGCCCATTCTTCCGATCTTGTGTCACCTTGCTTCGGATAATGGGCTCAAGCTCAATTCAGGAAAAAATAAGCAGTGCTAGATCACGGTCATTTCTTATAATTGAGTAATGTTCCATTGTAAACATATACCAAATTTTAATAATCCACTCGTGAGTTGATGTGCACTTGGGTTGTTTCCACGTCCTTGCAATAGTGAATTGTGCTGCCATAAACATTTGGGTGCAGAAGTCTTTATTATAGAACGTCTTATGCTCTTTTGGGTAGATGCCTAATAATGCTATTGATGGATCAAATGGTATTTCTATTTTTAGCTCTTTGAGGTATCTCAAAATTCTTTTCTACAGAGGTTGCACTAATTTGCAGTCCGAACAGCAGTGTAAGATGTTCCTGTCTCTCCACATCCTCGCCAGCATTTGTTGTTTTGGGTTTTTTTAATAAAGGCCAATCTCACTAGAGTTAGGTGATAACCTCATTATGGTTTTGATTTGCATTTCTCTAATGATTAGAGATGTTTAGCATTTTTTTATATGTTTGCTGGCCATTATTCTGTCTTCTTTTGAAAAGTTTCTGTTCATTTCCATTGTCCACTTATTGATGAGGTTGTTTGATTTTTTTCTTGTTGATTCTTTTAAGTTCTAGATAGATTCTTGTTATCAGACCTTTATTGGATGTGTAGAGAGCAAATATTTTCTCCCATTCTGTACGCTGTCTTTTCTCTCTAATGATAGTCTCCTTGGCTGTGCAAAAGCTTTTTAATTTGATCAGATCCCATTTGTTTATTTTTGTTGCTATAGTGCTTGCTTTGGGGGTTTTCTTCAAAAATTCTTTGCATGATGGCTCAAGGACCATTAGGATACTCTTTTCTCTCCATTTTTTGTTTTTCCTCTTTGTTTTCATTCCCCTGTGTGGCGTGGACAGAGCACCCAGTAGTTCTGAGGCTTAGAATTCACAGCCAAAAAGAAAACAGAAGCCTTCCTTGTTACCTTCAACAAAAATATACAGTGAAATAATTTCAAGTTCCCCATCCTTTTCCTTCTAGTCAATCAATTATTGTGAGAAAGGGGGTCTACCCCTATTTCTTGAAAGGGAAAATATGTCATTTGAAGGATGGGAATAATGGGAATTTGCCAAGTAGACAAACACAATAGCTACCAAGAGGTTTATTTCTTTAAAAATTTGAAGTCATTTCATTCTATCTACCTCATAAATTAAATTATATATAAATCAACTAGCACAATGAAATTTTGAACAAATATTAGATCTTTGTGCCCTTCTCCCTTTCTCAGAAGCCCAGGGTGGCAGCGTTGATAAAAGACAAAAAAATCTCTAGGTGAGAAAGAGCAGAGAGGTGGAACTGTGTGCTTATTTTTCTGCTCTTCCAAGGCTTTAACCAAGTATCTTGTACCAAGCGTACAACTGGGAGTAGACCAAGAAGCCACTGTGTTCTAAAGATTTTTTTAAAGCCTTCTTTCTGGAGTTTTTATAGCATTTTTATGTGGACAGTTGGAGTTTCATTATAGTAGTTACAGTTAATGATTTGCATGTCTTTCTCTCTATATACAAAGTGAACATCTCTAAAGATAGAAACTATGGTTTATTTATCTTTGCACCCTTAGTAGTGTGGCTGGCACATGAGAAGTGCCCTATAAAACATATGAATGAATGAGTTCAGGTGTCATGAGTTTATGACTGTGGTTCGATTTTCATTGAATTGAATATATACTGAAATAATATTGAGACGTTACCATTTGCCAAGTGTGGGCCTAAGTGTTTTGAATCTATCATCTCAAAGGAACTTTCCAACAATATTTTAGGATATTTTTTATTCCTCCCCTCCTCCTGCTTCTGTGTTTTGAGTATACAGAAATTCCGCACAAAAAGGTCAAATGACATTTCCCCAAAACCACCTAATTAGAGTGAGGATTCTGGTCTTTTTTTTTTTAATATTATTTGTCTGCATGCCATCCACTTCACAGAGAGAAAAATATATATTGTTTATATACACACACACATTTATATATGTTAGGTATATGTAAATGGCAGTGCAAGCAGCTATGGATTTTATTGTTGAACCCCATCTGTGCTTCATTGATGTGAGAACAGTTGTCAGGATTAGGTGACTTTCTTTCTGTCTGGCAGGGGCTCCTAGATATTTGAGGGCTTCATGGCGGTTTTTGCGCTATTGCTATGCCTCTTACTTATTATCTTGTGACTTTTTTACTGAAATACTTGTCTGTATTAAAGCATGTTTTTTTTCTCATCCTGTTGTCTTCTTCCTAAGAAGCATGTCTAAACTTGCACCATGTAGGCTGTCTTGTAGCATTTAGCTCCGGATCCTTGCAACTCAACAGTCAATTATCTCAGCTGTGGAGGAAGAAATGCCAACCGTAATAGCAAAATCTGCTGGTCACTGTGACATAAAACCTGAGAGAGCCTCTCCCGCCCAAAAGCTGGGATGTTCTCCAGAGACTTTCTTTCTTCTGGTAACAAACTTTCACAAACTAGTTGCAGGAGAAAAGATAGATAAACCTAGACTCCATGTATTTATATTTGTATTGTGAAATATACCTGTTTAATGTTGGGGATGTCTGAATCCCTCATCCAGGACACACCTTCCAAGGTAGTAGATATCTGGATAGGCAAATTGGTCATCAGAAGATTACTTAATAAGCATAGACTCAGAATGGATTAAAAGTAATATTTAACTAAAGTCAAAGAGCACCAGTCAACTCCTCCTAGACTGTCAGAGAATATCACTCTAGACAATGTTCACAGATTTCATTGTTGTGTTTTTTCCCCCATGTATTCTTTACTTTGCAGTGCTGAATTTGTTGGAAAAATTTATTCTCCACATTATTTTTGTAAGAAGCCCACTCTCCTTCTTTTCACTCTTCCTTCTCAAACCAGGCAATGGCATGATAATGCTGTATGCTATTCTAGAATGGACTTCACAATAGCTTTTGAATGACCCAGTCACTTTTTGCCCATTGTGCACAGTAAGATATAATTTTGCAGCATGACACAGTTTCATATATACATGTATATGTGTGACTGTGTGTCTGTATTTGTATACTAATATGTCTTACATATGTGTGTGCAAATTGATTTCTTAATCCATGATAGGTCATGATCCTCAGTTTCAAAACAACTCTTTAGAGGAAAAACCTAGCATTACTTCCCACTAAGTGTTAATTTTATTAGATTCTCCATGGCAAACCAAGTAAGAATCTATCAGTCCAATGTCGTCAAATTCCAAAATACCACTGAATGGTAAAAGCAGTATTAATAGAAACAGTAGTCAACTTTAAGACATACTTCCCATGACTTACTAGAAGAACAGTGGGTAGCAGTTACACCTCAGATCAAATCCCTCCCTTTAACATGCAGTCGGTCCTGGTGCATCCTATTGGTGGGTTCTGCCAAGTGCATAGAGAAAATATTTAAAAAAAAAAATGGATGGTTGCATCTGTACTGAACATACACAGACTTTTTTTCTTATTGTTATTCCTTAAATAATACAGTATAACAACAATTTACATAGCCATAGCATTTACATTATATTTAGTATTATAAGTAATCTAGAGATGATTTAAAATGTACAGGGGGAAGTACATAATTTATATGCTAATACTACATTGGCCTTCATCCCCTAGATGTTAGTAACTCTCCCTGACCACTACCACCAAGTTTTGTAACACAAATATCTCCAGACATTGCCAATTATCTCCTAAAAGGCAAAATTACCAAACATATGTCTTTTGCAACACTGCAAGTCCACAGATTGCTGGAATATCTCTATTCCTTTTATTTCTGCTTGCCAGCACATTAATTCTTTCCTGAGCTCATCAGTTTCTTGTAATACTTTGCCATATGCAATTAACAACCCCCCCCCGCCATGTTCTTTATTTCGATCTAGTCACTGGAGCTCTAAATTCATCAGGCGTGCAGTTTTATTCCTAAGTTTTACAAAACGTGAGACTCATTCTCATTATAGCTCTGGGTTATATTAATAATAAATACTTAACAATGCAATACTCACAGCATTTATGCAGTAAAACTATTTAACTATAAAATCAGCAAAGACTTTCTTAACCCTTCCCTGCTAAAAACCTAAAAACTGTTGAAGTCTGCTATGTAACACAAGCAGAAAGAGTTTGAGCTTTTAAGTTAATCAGACCTGCATTTGGACTCTATATCTGCTAAATATTACTTGTGGAATTGGTTATTTAGACTTCTAATTTTCAGATTTTTTTTTTAGGTAAAGCTGTTATAATAATTTTTACTTTTCAGTACTGTAGGGAGCAAGGCTCTTGGCCCCCTAAAGTTCACTGAAAAATGTCTGACATGAGGCTGATTGATTAATTGGAGAAAAATACATACAAATTTATTTAATATATACACAGGGGCCCCATAGGAATTACCCTCAAGGCACTCTGTAAATTTAGGTGTAATTAAGCTCAATTGTTAGAAATTTGCATTTCCCAGGTTCATTTGCATTTCATGATGTATCAAAATCTTAATCAATCATCCTTAGTGAGGCAAAATTCACTCCCCCAGGAAGTTCAGAATATAAGCACTTTTGGACCTGAAACATTTTAAAAACTATAAATTACTCGGATTACCCTGAATATATCACCCTTCTTGATTCACTCAGTTTCCTCAATCCTTGTCTGACTGAATGCAACCACAGCTAAATAGCTGAAAAGAAATGCCTACTACAGATAGGAAACTTAAGCAAAAAGAAAGAAAGAGAGAGAGGAAGAGAATGAGGGAGGGGGAAGGAAGGAAGAAAGGAAAGAAGGAAGGGAGGGAGGAAAGGAAGAGGAAGAGAGGAAGGAAAGAAGTGAGGAGCTGGAGCGTGGCATGGGAATCACATGCTGGGAATGCAATAGCATATATTAAAGGTCAACCCAAAAAATATAACGACAGGTGTGGGGCTCAAGCCCCCAGAAATTACTTAGCATAGCATAATCTCCGATTGGCATATTCATCTTGGAACATGAATATACCATCATATATAATATATATGTCATATATAATATGAATATATTATATATTTTATATATAGTCTATATATAGTGAATATATATATATATATATACATATATATAAAACAGTTTCTTAAGCTATGCAGTCAGCCCTCTGTATCCATGTGTCTTGCATCCATGGATTCAACCAATCACAGATGGAAAATATTTGAGAAAAGAAATTCCAAATTTTCAAAAATCAAAACTTGAATTTTCCCTGCACCAAGTACTATGTGAAATCCATGTGAATAAAGTGATATGTTGGCACTGTATCAGGTATTATAAATAATCTAGTGATGATTTAAAGTAGGTGAAAACCTACTTGGATAGGTTATAAACAAATATTACGCTATTTTATATAAGGAACTTGAGCATCTGCAGATTTTGGTATTTGAGGGGGAGTCCTGGAACAAATCCCCCACGGATACTGAGAAGCCACTTCTTTATCTTTTTTATCTTCCTCTGCTGGCCCTAAATCTTAAGTTCAGAACCTTCCTTTCATTCACTTTTCTGTGTATCACTAGATTTGACATCTCTTCATTGACTTGATTCTTAAAAGTCTGAGGCAGCTTAATTTTCACAATCCCAATTCTTCCTAATACTTTGAATCCACTATGATAAATCTGATATTTTGCCATTGGTGTATCCCTCTTCCCCCCCCACATTCCTCTCTCTGCAATGGTGTTGACGTCTTCAGGAGAAAGTATACTGTCATTCTCTCCCTTTACCTTGGTTTCCTTTTACCTGCTTGTAAGGTGAATTATGGATTCAACTGCCTATTTTATTTGATCGTTTTGTCCAGTTTGGCATGACTCTCTCATGGTTTTTCTTCTAAATGGAAGCAAGTATGCATTTGAACAGCCTCTATCCATCACTTTGTTGTTAATTCAAAAAACGGACCTGAGCTTTGGGTGGTAATTTTTAAGCTGGCAACTATCTGGAGGATGTTGCTTTCAGCTAGGCTTAGTGAGAGTGATTGGCAGCAAGTTGAGCCCTTGCATATTTCTCTCCTTAATAGGGGAGAAGGAGCATCTGAGAATTTAGCCACTGTCTCCGACACCTAATTTTTTTTTAAAGCTGCTACTTATCAATTCCTGTACTACAAAGAATCAAAATTAAAAATTAATAAAAGGTGCAGTTAAAATCAATTAAACATCAGTCACCTCATCTTCATACAATGTCAACTCTGTGATCGTGAATTAGTGCTCTAAGATACCTTTGAATTGGACAGTTCCATAGAACAATCCAATTGTTCTAAATAAGATTAACTATCATTTTCTAAGATGAGATACAATAACATACCACTGTCAGCTGGAAGTAATAGAATATCTAATAAAAATTGGCAAAACCACAGATAGGGTGGACTTTTAGAATCAGATTCAACACCTCAGTTATGTCAACATGGATCAAGTTTCTTTCTTTCTGTTCTGCCTTCATCAGTGTCAAATTATATTAAGGGTTGCTGTTCTCTTTGGGTACCATGGTGGGTGCCTTTAGTGTCTGAAGCAACATAATTCATTCTCCATATCTCAAGGGACTGCAAGATTCCCTTCTATATCCATTTAACAGAAATTTCTGTGCCATGATTGACTGGCATAGGTGGCCACTCCTGAGCCAGTCAATGTGGCTAGAGATTGCCACAATGATTTACACAAGCCTGGGTTGCTAAACCTTCCCTGAAAACAATAACAATAACAAGGTGGAAGGGATTTTGCTGACTGGATAGGCCAATGAGAACCCAATCTCTTGATATGCAGACAGAGTCAGGCCCATCTACTGTTACACATGCTACAAAATGATGGAGGGTAGATGGGTAGGCAACTAACTGCTTATAACATATAAATGCATAGAGAAGGTACTTACCAACATTTTTCTCTGATGAATGAATGGATACATTAAATTGAAAGTGGTATCAGTTCTGCCACTTTGTAGCATTATAAGCAATCACTTCACGGCTCAACTTCTATTTTCTCACCTCCAAAGTGAAACATTGCTTTCCTTGTAGCATTGTTGTGAGCATTGTAGGAGATAATATATCCAAAAAGCCTTTATCAATGGAACAAGAGTTACTTTTAAAAGCATCCTTTTTCAAAGTATGGAGGCACCATTTTGTAAAATTAGCTTTTAGTATATTGTATCTTTATATTTTATTAAAATTGAAATATTCTGATGACAAATAATCTCATTTTAATGACAAACCTTAAAATCTGAATAATTGGAAGATAAAGCAATAAAATAGAACATATTATCTAAATTAGATTTGAAAAGAAATTTTCTTCCTTAGTGCTGAGTGCTGCAAAATTTTAAGAAATAGTATCTTTCTGGCAAACACTATAATTTGATTTACAGTTAGGAATGGATAATTCTGGAAAAGCATATAACATCCAAATATATGAATGCTTTAGAAAAAACTCAGAAAAGCTTATACATTATATTAATAGCTTCCACTTACATTTTTGCAAGTGTATTTTTATAACTCTTTTAGCTTGGTATCTTACTCTTATTGAACTTTCCTATTCCCAGATGTTGATTAAAATAAAATTTTAATACATATAGATCAAGATTGGTCAGAACAGTCAGATACTTTATTCAGATGCTTATCTAGAAAAAAAACTAAACAGATTACTTTTATTGTAACAAAAATATATGCCATATATTGAATATAAAATTGGTAAATGCACATATACTTCCATTTTTTAATGTTAAATTTCTACTTCTTATCTTAAAATAACTACTAATAACTCTGGGAATTAGTAGAAACAGGCAATTCTAGAGAACATTAAAGGGCTTGAGTAACTTAAGAACATAAAATAGATTGCTATGGACTGAATATTTGTATCTTTTCAAAATTTATATGTTGAAATCCTAATCTTTAATATGATGGTATTAGAATATGGGGCTTTTGGGAGAAAACCAGCTCATGAGGATAGAGGAGTCATCAATGAGATTAGTGCCCTGATGAAAGGTATTTCACAGAGCTCTCGCCCTTTCTTTTCACCATGTGAGCGTACAAGGAGAGGGTGGTCTGCAACCCAGAAGTGGACCCTCACCAGAACCAACCATGCTGCATGATCTAGGACTTTCAACTTCCAGAACTATGTCAAATAAATTTCTGTTTATAAGCCACCCAGTTTATGGTACTTTGTTATAGCAACTAAAACTGACTGAGATAGGATTTTTTCTTTTGACTAAGATTGATATGAAAACCTCTGCGTTTAACAAGGTAACATTCTCTGAAAGTCTAGGAAACAGCAACTCATTAAACTTACTATAGTTAAACGGCAAATTTACAGTGGCTCATAACCTGGAAAGCTAATACTTGCCTTATCAGAAATAAAAATATTTCTAAATGATAGAGATAAATAAATATAACTATATTGCATACACTTCTTTTTTAGGCATATTGACTAATTCTTTGAATCATAAAGAATTGAGTTGAATCCCAGTATTAATCCTTATTAACTCCATCAATTTGAAAAATATACTTAATCTTCCTGACACTCTAGTTCCTCTACTACACACTGAAAATAATAAGATATATCTGATAGCATTTTCATGAGGATTAAATGACAATGCATATTGATCCCTCAGTAAAGGCCATGGAAAATCATAAATGCTCAAATAAATGATACTTTCTGTTTTGATTTATTCAATTAACACACACACTAGAGAAGGCTTTCGCTATACAGTCAGAAATTAAGACAAAATGGGCTGGGAAGATCTATACCTCATACTACTTTCCTTTTGAATATTAAAAATAAATTCAGTTACAGACACACACACATATATATATACACACACAATTTTTACTTTACATTTCTACTATGGGATTTCATGCTCAATAAAAGCCACATGAATCTATGTGAGATTTGAAAGGTGATAAGAAAAAGTCCCTCCCATCAAGTGGCTCACACTGTGATTTGGAAGATATACTTTTCTATAAAAACACAAATACAAGCACACAAATACAAAAACACAAAATATAGTTATAGAATTGAGAGAGATTAATTTTAACAGAACAATTTAGTACATTTTTCTTAACAACACAAACCAGGTGGTTGAAAGCTTTCTGTGATTGCTCCACTTATGTGCTGAAGACTGTCTGGTTTATTTACAGAGAGAATCAATACAGGAGGACCAGTGTGTTTTTCTAAGTAAGAGCTTCAGTGAGTCTTACTCTTGAAGGAGGATTATTTGTGATACATTTGACTACAGTTTCTGTTCAAAACTGAAAATAAAAACTTGATAAATAAAAGATTTTAAAATCAAAAGAAAAGAACACAGGCAAAAGATTTGTACTTCAATGAATCTAGCCCCAATCTTAGCTTCATAAATATCATAACAAATTATTAACACTAATTGTATTAATTAATTGATTGACACTAATTGTGTTTGGAAGATTTTCTACACTGGAGTTGAAGTTTGTTTTTTGGGTTTATTTTTCTTTTTCTTTTTAAATCACCTTGAAACATTGATGAGGCTTCGTTTCCTCATCTCTACAATAAGTGGTAATATTAATTCCTAATTCACTGGGCTGATTGTTGTGAGGAAAAAATGAAGTGATGTGTGAAGAACAGTTTTATGAACATTAATCTAATCTGAATATTAATATTTTGCCAAAATCTCCCAAAATATATCACATCTTAAAGATTCCTTGGTTATACATTTCAGTAGGTGAAAGCGGTTCTGTTTTCAAGGATTGTTATGCAAAATATTATTGTTTTGAAGAAATTTGCCATTTAATTTGTATACTTTCCAAGTTACAGGTGATTGAGTTCTTCATTCTCAGGGAAAATTTAGAAAACATGGCAAATAAAATCCTTCCCCTTCCAGTCCCACCACTCTCAGTTAATTATTGTTATTCTCTTGAGTGATTTCTTTTTATTTAGGTCTCCCTGCTGAGTCTCACCTGAGGAAGAGGATCCCTGCAGGTGAAAAAACTTTCCTCACTAGCTTCAACCCCCTGCAGGCTGCTGGTGGGAGCAGAGAGGTTGATCCTCCTCTGGCTAGAGAAGGATCAGAAATGTTCAAAACAGCAGATGTTTTTATCATTTGGAACCCTCTTTACAGTCCACGTTGACATGTTAAGAAGCTTGCAGTGGCATTATGGGTTCAAGGCTTATTTCTGGATGCTGCTACTCCTGCTATGCCTGCACCAGCATTAGGGGATCATTGTGCATTTCTAATTAGAACAGTATGTTAAGGGCTCTCTCTAGAGCATCATTCTTCCAAACACTGTTTAATCAGGTGAGGGACACCTGCCTGAGCCTCTAAGCAGTGAATCTGCTCTTACCTCCCACCAAGTATGAGTGTTCAATTACCTTCCGATAGATTTATCCTCGCCCCTTTCCGCCTTTCGGATTACTTGGAAGAAGCGGGAGTAAAAGATCAGCCCTAGTGACAAGAAGGCTCTGGGCGATCACTGGGCACCCCCTCCTCGTTCCCGCGCCGCCTCCAGCGCAAATGGCAGCATGCCCTGGGTTCTCAGGAGCGGAGGCTCAGAACAGCGCGGCAGGGCTGGCATCGCAGGGGTTACTACTTCCCAAGATACTTCCTGCTCCCGGCCTTGGCGAGGCGACTGTGCGTTAGTCCATCTCTATCTGCTTTAGGAGAGGACTCTCTCAACCGGTCAGTGACAGAGCCAGGCACCGAGAAGGGACAGGACCCGGAGGAGAGAGAGCAGGCAGCGAGGGCAGCAGGCAGCAGCATGAAGCTCCGCGGCGACCACGTTCTTGCTGCCCCTGCTGCCCGCGCTGATGCTCAGCACCAGGGCAGTCCAGGTGCGTGACCTGTGCTAAAGGCGCTGCCAGTGCCGGGTTGGTCCTACTGCAGGTCGCCACCAATGGAGGCCAAAGACAGGCATTTTAAACGCGTGCACCTCCTAAGATCCGGGCCCTTGGGGGAAGAGAGTCAGTTTTTATTGGTCCCAGTTTCTTATGGGTAATGTCTTTACTCCAGTTGGAGACCAAAACTTTCTTTTTCAAAGATATGTTGCCCTCCAGGCCTAGTAGTAGACAGAGAATAACAAGAGTTAAGAAAGGGAATTATCACTTGGCATTGTCCTCACAATAGAGCTGTCGGTCACAGTGAAGTTTCACGCTCAGCACCACATCCCCAAGTGTAGGATTTTAGGGTAATTGCAGCCAGAGAAAGCCAACTGGCCTGGGTGATGCTAACGCCCAATAAAAATGTCCTTGGACACCAGTAATAATGATTTTAAGGTCTCTGATTTGTGAGGGAAGGTAAACATTTCCATTTCAGTGTCTTCTGAGTTGGGGTCATTAAATAGCACACGAGGTGATTAAAAGTTTGACGTTGATTTTACAGTATTGATGTAGACACTCACAGAAAAATTGAAATATTGATTTTTCTTGTTGGATGAGACTTTATTAAGGATTAATTTACATACAATTAAACACACACGTTTTGTGTGTACAGTTAGTTGAGATTTGACGAGTGAACACACCATGTAAACATCAACCCAGTCAAGATTTACAGCATTTCCATCACCTCGAGAAAGTTCCCTTAGTCGACACTCCTCTTCCTAAAGAAAAACTAAAAAGTGTACTCTTCGTCATAGATTCACTTTGCCCTAGAACTTCCTATAAATTCACTTGTAAAGTATGTAATCTTTTATATTTGACATCTTTCCCTAACACATTTTTAGAATTACATGTAATGTTGAGTAAATCAGTAGTTTGTTCTGATTTATAACTGAATAATACTCCATTGTATTAATATACCACAATATATTTATTAAGTCACCCATTGATTAACATTTGGTTGTTTATTGTTATTGTCTATTATGAATAAAGTTACTATGAACATTTTTTTTACAAGTTTATTTGAGAATTCAGGTTTTCAATTCCCTTATGTAAATGTGTCAGAGTGAAATTTCTGGGTTGTAAGGTAGGTTTATATGAAACTTTATTAGGAACTGTCAAACTGTTTTCCAATGTTGTATCATTT